>PVJS01009472.1:30203-50480 GCA_004027185.1 Glis glis
CAAGCTACAATATGGTCTGACAGTTGCCACAGCAACGCCCCATCTGGGGTATTTACACGAAGTACAGGGAATATCTTCTGTCTCTAGACTGGTGGGGCTTTGAAGAGTGAGTCCTTCATTCTGTGTGTGTGCGTGTGTGTGTGTGTGTGTGTGTGTGTGTGTGCGCGTGATGCCGGGGATGGAACCCAGGAGCACTCTATCTCGGAGCTACACCCGCCGCCCTATTTTTTTTTTTTTTTTGCAGTACTGGGGATTGAACCCAGGGGTGTTCTACCTCCGGGCTACACCCCCAGCCCTATTTTTCATTCTTTATTTTGAAACAGGGTCTCACTAAGTTGCAGAGGGCCTCACTAAGTAGCTGAGGCTGGCCGCGAACCCGGATCCTCCCGTCTCAGCCTCCCAAGTACTGGGATTACAAGCGTGCGTCACCACGCCCGGCCCTATTTTTTTTTTTTAACCAGGGTCTCACTAAGTTGTGGAGGGCTTTGCTAAGTTGCTGAGGCTGGCCGCAAACCTGCGATCGTCCTGCCTCGGCCTCCCAAGGACTAGGATGACAGGTGTGCGCCACCACGCCCGGCTGATTTCTTCATTCTTTCAACCAGTATTTAAAAGTGTCTTCCAGGAGTGGCAAACTCGAACACTGCCAGGAGCCAGGCAGCTAATGTAGAGGCGCAAATGCAGAATGACGAGGAAATGGCATGGATCGTTGGGGACCTGGGACCCTAGAGTCGGCACCCCCTCCTATTGGTTCAGGCAACCGTCACTCAGTCTTAGCCCCTTATTACTCTGCAGGAATGTCGACTCAGTGTAATCGGGTCTTCAGGCTTGCCAAGTTGAGAGCTGGATATTGTTTATATGCAATCTATCTATTGTGTGTGTGTGTGTGTGTGTGTGTGTGTGTGTGTGGTATTGGGGATGGAACCCAGGGGCATTCTACCTCTGACCTACACCCACAGCCCTATTTTATTTTTATTTTGAAACAGGGTCTCACTAGGTTGATGAGAGTCTCACTACTTGCTGAGGCTGTCCTTCAACCTGCAATCTTCCTATCTCAGCCTCTCAAGTACTGGGATTACAGGCGTGCACCACTACACCCGGCAGAAATCTTTCTATTATTATTTTATTTATTTATTTATTTATTTATTTATTTATTTTGTGGTACCGGGGATTAAACCCAGGGGCATTCTACCTCTGGGTTACACCCCCAGCCTTATTTTTTATTCTTTATTTTTTTTTTGAAACAGGGTCTCACTGAGTTGCAGAGGGCCTCACTAAGTAGCTGAGGCTGGCCGCGAACCCGGATCCTCCAGTCTCAGCCTCCCAAGTACTGGGATTACAAGCATGCACCACACCCGGCAGAAATCCTTCTATTTTTAAACTTTGGAAACTGATTCAAAATTTGAGGTGAGGCTTCTGGGCACTGTTACACAGGGTGCACACTGGGGACACCGGTTTCGTGTTGGTTCGAGTGAGCGGTGCTCCCGGTGGTAGTGTGTTGCACAGCACACAGCAGATGTGTGCGGTCCCGTCCCATCGGGGGCCAGATCTGGCTGCGGGTCAGGATGATCTTTAACTTAATTACATCTTCAAATACCCTTTATCTAATCAAGATCAGTCACAGGTCCTGGGGCACCGACATGTCTTTTGGGGGCCAACCTTCAGCCCATTTCACAGGGTGTGGGGAACCTTCTAGAATCAGGTCAGAATTGATCCCTGAGCCGCCGCCTGCTGCTGTGTGATACTTAATGAGTCACCCCGTAGCTGGCCTTTTTTGGTTCTTGTTTTTAATCTCTTTTCGTGGTTCACCATGAATGGGGAACAGGGAGACAGTATCGGGGACACCGCCCTCTGGGAGGGCAGCAGGAGGCGACCCCCTTCCAGCCCCAGATAACCCTGGAGTGTAGGGAGCATGACCGTCCACGGAAGAGCCAGTGGGCAAAGGCGAGGAACAGGCGCACCCCTGGATCCGTCAGCTGGGGACAGCACAGCCTCACCGCTGAACCCCGCCCTGCCCCACACCAGGCCCCAGAGCCAGCATGGAGGGCACAGCGGCTTACCCAGCACAGCCTGGGGCGCGCGCGCGCGCTTGTGTGTGTGTGTGTGTGTGTGTGTGTGTGTGTGTGTGTGTGTGTAGTGCTGGGGATCAAACCCAGAGGCATTCTACTTTCCTATTTTTTTTTCTTTTTTGCGGTACTGGGGATATAACCCAGAGGCAATCTACCTTTGAGCTCCACCCCCAGCCCTATTTTTTATTCTTTATTTTGAAACAGGGTCTCACTAAGTAGCTGAGGTTGGCCACGAACCCGGATCTTCCTGTCTCAGTCTCCCAAGTACTGGGATTACAAGGGTGCGCCCCCACGCCTGGCTTTTTTATTTTGAAACTGGGTCTCCCTGGGTTGCTGAGAACCTTGCTGAGTTGCTGAGGCTGACTTCGAACCTGAGTCCCTCCCATCTCAGCCTGCCAAGTACTGGGATTACAGGTGTGCACCACCACCCCTGGCTTTTTCTTTTTATTCCCCGTGGTTCTGGAGATTAAACCCAGGGGCATTCTACCTCTGAACTACACCCCCAGCTCTATTTTATTTTTTATTTTGAGATGGGGTCTCACTAAGTTGCAGAAGGCCTCACTAAGTTGCTGAGGCTGGCCGCGAACCTGTGATCCTCCATTCTTAGCCTCCGAAGTACTGGGATGACAGGCGTGCGCCACCGTGCCTGGCCCAACTCTGCCATTTTCTACCTTGTGACCTCAGGGGAATTAAGTCCTCTGAGCCTCAGTTTCTATAAAACGGGGACAAACAGCACCCATTACTTAGGGCTGTGAAGAAGTAAATAGCTACTGAATACAGATGTGCCCAGCCCCTGGAAGATCTGTAAAAAGCCTACTAATTCTCATTATGATGAAAATCCCATTTATTTTTATGAAAAGCAAACTGTAGGCCAAATAAAAAAAAATCAAACTTTTTTTTTGAAAAAACACATTTATTTCTGTAAACTGTTGAGTGCAGGGCGGCCTTCCCGGCCCGGTTCAGCAGCGCCTTCTTCTCCAACACGAAGGGGCAAGGAAAGGAGGGGAGGGGCTGTATAAAACGTGCTCATGAAGAACCTAGCCAAACCCATCTTTCTTTAAAAACAAAACAAAGCGAGCCTTTCGGATTTGCGGAGCGGTCCTGGGACTCCGAGGCCCGGGGGGCGCCGAGGCCGGGCCTCCGCTGCGGGCCTCGCTGTTCACATGGGACATCCCCTTAGCTCCGTCCACCAGGGTGGGCCTCTCTCTCCGTCCCCGTCACTTTGGGGCCCCTGAGGTCAGCCCTGACCTATCCTCCTGCCACACCTGGGCTTAGACCTGTCTCCGGGCCACAAGGGGTTCCGGTCACAGGGGTGGGACAGGTCATTTCAGACCACGTTGTGGCAAAGCCCCTGCCAGTTTTAAGGCAAATTTTATCGCTTCTTATTCAGCCCGAGACAGACCTAAACTCAGTACCGAGCAGCACTGTCTGCCGGACGCGTCGCTTAGGCAACTTGGGACAGGGTGGGATGGGACCCAAGCATCTCCCGGGAGGTCTGGGCCTGACCTACAGGTAAATGTGTGTGCTCATGAAGGCTGCAGGCGGCTCCCGGAGCAGTGGCAGCCTTGTGCTGAGCAAGAGGCCGCCGGGGCAAACTAAGACGGTCCAGTGCTGGGCCGCGGGGTGCAGACCAGACAGCCCCACGGAGTGTGGGAAATGCCAGGGAGGGACACGGGAGGCACCTCAGGCCTGATGGCATCATGAACTTGGCATCAAAATAATTTTTTTAGAACAAAAAGGAGGGAGAAAAAGAAAATCAAAGAAAGATGTTCCATGAGCTTCATGAGATGGGCACAGCAGCGGAGTGGGGAGGGAGGCAGGGAGCGGGGCTGGGGCGCAGACATAGGGTGACAGGCAGGCACGGCCTCTCGTCCCTCTCCTCTCCCTGGCGGGGTGGCGGGCTGGTAGCGAGGCCGGCGGCGCCCTCCCCCGGGGAGCAGGCAGATGGCTTCGGCAGGGCCGGGGAGGCTGGGGTTACTCCGTCTGGGCGTCATAGTTGGCTCCCCCTGCCTTCTTCAGCTCGCTCTTGATAAAGTCTTCCTCCAGCTCCTTCCGGTCACTGACCACAAACTCCTTGGCGAAGTTCTGCAGGGACAGAGGACAGCAGAGCTCCCGTTAAGGAGGAAGGGGCACGCGGCAGGGCGGCTGGGCTCCCAGGACACCCACAGAGGACCAAATGGAGACTGGGCAGCAAGAGTCGATCGCAAGAAAGGGACACGCCTGGAGACCAGAGGGCGCATCCGCTAGGGTGCTATGAAGTCCCGGACCACAGAGGTGGCCGGGTCAGACCTGTCTGTGGCTGCTGGCTCTGACATTTCCTGTCTTCGCGACCTTGGGCAGGTCCCTTTCAACTCTCTGTGACTCAGCTTTTTTGTCTGTAAGAACCCATCCTGTCAGGGGAATAACAGGAGATGAGGTGGGCAAGGTCCGTGGGTGTGTGGTAACCGTTTAACACCAGTTGAGAGAGAGGGAGGGAAAGGAGGGAGGAAGGGAGGAGAAAGGAAGAAAAAAAGAAAGAAGGAGAAAAAAAGAAAGAGGAAGGCCAGGCATGGTGGCACACAACTGTAATCTCAGTACTTTGGAGGCTGAGTCAGGAGGATCCCAGGTTTAAGGCCAGCCTCAGCAACTTAGCCCCTCAGCAACTGAGAGAGACCCTGTTTCAAAAATATACATGAAAATAGGGCTGGGTGTGTAGCTCAGAGGTAGAATGCCCCTGGGTTCAATCCCTAGTACTGCAAAATAAAAAATAAAGGGCCGGGGGTGTAGCTCGGAGGTAGAACGCCCCTGGGCTCAATCCCCAGTACCAAAAAAAAGGAGAAAGGAAGAAAAGAAAGGAAGGAGGGAAGAAAGAGAGAAAGGAAGGAAAGAAAGAGAAGAGAAGAGAAGAAGAGAAGAGAAGAGAAGAGAAGAGAAGAGAAGAGAAGAGAAGAGGAGGAGAAAGCTCTGGTCTGTAGCTACTGCCCATTTCCCTGGTGTCAACAGTCCACGGGTTGATTTCAAGCCGCCAGCAGGGGACTGGGACGAGGCATCCTGACAGGTCTCCCGAGCTCGCTTCGGCCACCGTCAGTCATAATGGCGCAGGGGCTCCTGGGCGCGGGTCTGAATGTTCGGACTGGGTGTGTTCTGGGCTTTCCAGCCATATCAGCTCAAGGGCAGGGCCTCTGTCTGCACCACTCGACAAACAGGACACCAGCTCAAGGGGCCGCGGGGATGAGGAACGCGCTGAAGTCGCTCTCGCCTCTCGGGGCGCCAGGTTTCCCTCATGCCGCCCACAGCCTGGCGCGCGGGCAGCACCCCGCAAGCAGCCCTGGCGGGAGAGGTGAAGCCGTGGCCTGTCTTATCAGATAACCCTGGGCCATAAAGATAAAGTTATTTTCTATGTGGGTCATAAGACTTCAATACACAAAGGGAGTTTCAGGAGGACAGAGGAATACAGGGTAAGCCGCCCAGAATGCAAACAAGTCCGAAGGCCAGAAAAATCACCCACGTGAAGAAGTCCACAAAGAAATAAAATAATGGAGTGGGGCACAGTGGCCCACACCTGCAAGCCCAGTGACTCAGGAGGCTGAGCAGGGAGGATCACAAGTTGGAGGCCAGCCTGGGCAACTTAGCAAAAAAACAATGTAAATGAGCCAGGCGTTGTGGAGCACGCTTGTAATCCCAGTACTTGGGAGGCTGAGACCAGAGGATCCGGGTTCGCGGCCAGCCTCAGCTACTTAGTGAAGCCCTCCGCAACTTAGTGAGACCCTGTTTCAAAATAAAGAATAAGAAATAGGGCTGGGGGTGTAGCTTGGAGGTAGAATGCCCCTAGCTATAATCCCTGGTACCGCAAAAAAAAAAGAATGTAAACAACAGGCACCATTATTAAGCACTTCTGTATACCAAGCACTGTGCCGTGGTGCTGAAACCGACGCTCAGTACTAAATGTAATCCTCAAAACACATGAACACGGCCCAGCAACTGTATTCCTAGAGCTCTACCCAAGAGAAATGAAAGAACACACATGTAAATATTCCTAACAGTGTGATTCATAAAAGACAAAGAGTGGAAACACTCCGAATGTCCATCAGTAGATGAGTGGATAAACAAGACAAGGTCTAGTCATACCGTGAAGTATTACTCAGCCATGAAAAGGGATGAAGATCTGACACACGCTGCAACTTGGAGGAGCCTAAAGAGCATGATGCTGAGTGACAGGAGCCAGACATGCGAGGCCACCTACCGTCTGGTTCCAAGTACGTGAAATGTCCAAAAAAGGCAAATCTACAGAGAGGTTACCAGGGGCTGGAGATGGGAACAGGAAATGATAGGAAATGTTCTAAAACTGGATTGTGGTGAGGGTTGCACAAAGCTGCCAATCTGCTAAAAAAAAAAATCACTGAATTGTACAAAAAGGACGAGTTGATTTTGTGGGATATAAATTACAGCTCTTTAAAAATACATCTCAGAGCCGGGCATGGTGGCACACGCTTATAATCCCAGTACTTGGGAGGCGGAGACCGGAGGATCCGGGTTCACAGCCAGCCTCAGCTACTTAAGTGAGTCCCTCCGCAACTTCGTGAGACCCGGTTTCAAAATAAAGGATAAAAAATAGGGCCTGGGGTGTAGCGCGGAGGTAGAACGCCCCTGCGTTCAATCCCCGGTACCGCAAAAAAAAAAATTTTAAATTAAAAAAAATACATCCCATAAGGTGATCAGTAGTATCTATATATAGATACTTTATATAGATAGATAGATAGATAGATATAGATATATAGATATATAGATATATTTTTTTGCTCTACTAGGGATTGAACCCAGGGGCATTCTACCTGCAAGCTACATCCCCCAGCCCTATTTTTTATTCTTTATTTTGAAACAGGGTCTCACTAAGTTGTGGAGGGCCTCACTAAGTAGCTGAAGCTAGCGGTGAACCTGGATCCTCCAGTTTCAGCCTCCCAAGCACTGGGATTATAAGCATGCGCCACCATGCCCAGCTTCGATATTATTTTTTAAATATCCCATAAGGTGATCAATATTATTATTTCCATTTTGAAGACGAGAAGACAAAGACTGAAGACTATATGACTTGCCCAGCATCACTGAGCTAGGAGGTCTGGTTAGGTGTAAAGCCGCCACCTTAAGAGCCACCGACTCACGCCTGTAATCCTAGTATTTGGGAGGCTGAGACAGAAGGATCACAGGTTTGGGGCCAGCCTCAGCAACTTAGAGAGACTCTAAGCAACTTAGTAAGACCTTGTTTCAAAATAAAAAGAGCTGGGGTTTTAGCTCACATGTAGAATGCCCCTCATTCAATCCCCAGTACCAAGGAAAAAAGCTACCATCTCCTTTGGGGGTGATAAAGGTATTCTGGGACTAGTTTGGGGTAGAAGTTGTACAACACTGAGAACATACTAAATGTCACTGAACTGCACATTTTAAAATGGCTAATTTTGCTGGGCATGGTGGTACACACCTATAATCCCAGTACTTGGGAGGCTGAGACAGGAGGATCACAGGTTCGAGACCAGCCTCTCAGCAATTTAGCAAGACTTTCAGCAACCTAGAGAGACCCTGTTTCAAAACAAAAATAAAAAAGGGCTGGAGGTATAGCTCAGAAGTAGAATACTCCTGGGTTCAATCTCCAGTACCATAAAAAATCAAATAAAATGGTTAATTTTGTGTTAAGTGAATTTTACCTCAATTTAAAAACAAAAAAGTCACCATGCCTCCAAGAAGAAAGACTAAACCAAGAGAACCCGCAAGGTCGAGCCTCGCAGCATAAAGACCAACCTTTTGAGCAAAGCCACTAAGAACATTAACAGAGAGGGAGAGGGGGAGTTAATATTTATCGAGCCGCTGACCTGTGCCAGGCACCACCTCACACAGTTTCGCACTTAATCCTCCCTCGGCATATTAGCTTCTCAACTGTTTGAGATAAGACTCATGGGCTGAGCTGAGAGAGACTGGCCCAAACCACAAAACCTTCAGACCTTTCCACTACTGTCCCGCCATACAGTGCTGCTAAGTGCGAGCGTATGTGTGTGGTCAGTACAAGGAGAAACCCATGCTGGTTTATGGGCCAGAAAGGAGAACTGAGAACCGACATGTTTCTCAACTCGAGCACAGGGGAGGGGCAGAGAGCCCCAGCAGGAGGAAGCCAAGCGCTAAGATGCCTTGCAAGGGGAAGTCCAAAGTTCCCCTGCCCTGTGATAGCTATATATGGCAATATGAAGAAACAACATTGGATGTGTGTGTCAGTTAGCTATGAGGAGATTTAGATTGAAGAGATATAAGTTTGATAAGGTCTAAGAAACCCAAAGTAAAACATACATGGTGCTACAGTGTATGGAAAATCAAATTATAACTGAAGTAGCTGGAGTGTGGTGGTACACACCTGTAATCCCAGTACTTGGGAGGCTGAGATGGGAGGACCACAGGTTTGAGGCCAGCCTCAGCAACTTAACGATACTGTTTACAAATAGCAAAATAAAAAATAGGGCTAGGGGTGTAACTCAGAGGTAGAACATCTCTGGGTTCAATCCCCAGAACCGCACACACACACACACACACAAACACACACGCACAAAATTATAACCAAAGTAAGAGGCAAACATGGTAACAGAATCTGGTAAAACACAACATAACAATAAATGTAAGTGAACCAAATTACCTTTTAAAAAACACACTACTTCTCAAACTATAAAACAAAAGCAATATCTCTAAACCCTAGGCTGTATACAGAGCCTAAGAGCAGCCACAGACCTGCACCCTGGCTGAAAACCACAAAGAACATCTCTGTGCAACCTGGGCCACCTCTGGCCACGCTCATCCCTCCTCACACACAGCCGCCATCCTCGGCCCTCCACGTGCCACCAAACAGCCACAGGGGCCACAGGCAGGTGGCTAAACCCAGGGGCAGGGCCTTATTCAGAAGGGTCATTAGGGTCTAGTTCATTGATGGCACATACAATATTTATTTATTTATTTTTTGTAGTACCGGGGAATTGAACTCAGGGACATTCTACCTCTGAGCTACACCCCCTGCCCTATTTTTTTATTTTGAAACAGGGTCTCACGAGGTTGCAAGAGCCTCACTATGTTGCTAAAGCTGGCTGCAAACCTGCAATCCTGCTGTCTCAGCCTTCTGAGTACGGGGGTTACAAGTGTGTGCCACCACGCCCGGCTGACATATAGGGGTCCCTCTTTAAAAGAAAAATACAGCCAGGTGTGGTGGCACATGCTTGTAATCCCAGTACTTGGGAGGCGGAGACTGGAGGATCCGGGTTCACGGCCAGCCTCAGCTACTTAGTGAGGCCCTCCGCAACTTCGTGAGACCCGGTTTCAAAATAAAGGATAAAAAATAGGGCTGGGGGTGTAGCTTGGAGGTAGAATGCCCCTGGGTTCTATCCCTGGTACCAAAAAAAAAAAAAAAGAAAGAAAAAGAAACATGCGACATTAAATTTAATGATATGATGCCTAATCTAACATTGCTAAATATTGTCATGTCAATATGTAACCAACATAGAAAATTATCAATGAGCTCTAGCACATTCACTTCTCGGCTCTCGGGGTGAGGGAGCAGGGTGTTTTATGCAGGTCCAGCCTGCATCACTGTGGATGAGGGCTCAGTAGGCACAGGTGGGACGGCCAGGTCTAGACAGGACACGAGAGACTCTAGAGGACAACTGCCTCTGGCAAGAAGCACTCCTCCTGGGACCCCAGAGCTGACGGGAGCAGCAGGCGTGGCTGGCAGGGGCCCAGGGAGCCTTGGGGGCTGGAATGTCGCAGACCTTCCTCTGGGTGGTGGCTTCACAGTGTTCACAAGAGAAAGTAGAAATGCACCAATTATTTTCTTTTTTGGTACTGGGGATTGAATCCAGAGGCATTCTACCTCCAAGCTATACCCCCAGCCCCATTTTATTTCTTATTTGGAAACAGGGTCTCACTAAGTTGCGGAGGGCCTCGCTAAGTTGCCGAGGCTGGCTTTGAACCTGCGATCCTCCTGTCTCAGCCTCCCAAGTACTGGGATTACAAGCGTGCACCACCACTCCCGGCTGAAATGCACCAATTCTTTTTATTTTTATTTTTATTTTTTGCGGTACTGGGGATTGAACCTAGGGGCATTCTACTTCCGAGCTACACCCCAGCCCTATTTTTTTATTCTTTATTTTGAAGCAGGATGTCACTAAGTTGCAGAAGGCCTCACTAAGTAGCTGAGGCTGGCTTTGAACCTGCGATCCTCCTGTCTCAGCCTCCCAAGTATTGGGATTACAAGCATGCGCCACCATGCCCGGCTGAAACGCACCAATTCTTATCCAGCTGCACACCTGAGAGATGCACACTTTCCTCTAGGTAAACAGTACCTTGACAAGAAAAAACAGTGGGAATGGAGCTGAAAGAAATGAGCCCACGAAACCCTGCCATTTCCCTCCTCGTCTGATACAGAACCAGCAAGAGACCCAGAGAGGGAAAGCGATTCATCTCAGAGCACACAGCAACTGCATGTTGGGGCCCTTGGGGACAATTCCACAGTGCCCGGCCCGTCCTCTCTCCTCTGCATCTCACTGCGGGGGGCTGCTCTAGACTGTGTGTCCCCCCATCCCTCCCCACCCCCACACCAGCAGCCTGAGGCTGCCCACGCAACCTGTCGGAGTTCAGGCACCATGTGCTAGTCTGACAAGCCACGTGTGGCCATCACAATGTCCTCTCTGTTTTGCACAGGAGCACCGTGTTCCTCTCCCATGGCACCTACACGGGGGACTTGCCCCTCTCGCCATAGCAGGACTGTTCAGAGAAGACGCTCCTCCAGCTAAAGCCGACTCTAAGCGGCTTAGGCAGCCATCAGAATGGTTTGGGAACACACAGCCGACAAGCTGGGGACAAGCTGTGCCCCTGGCTGTTCTCAAGGTCTGTACAGTCACACCTCAAAGATGCAAAACAGACAACAGTCGGCTTTCCTGAGGAAGGCGATTCTGGCGGAGGACGGGGTTAGGGAGCAGGGCTACAGGGTCAAGCATCTATTTGCAAGGCGGCTTTCAAAAGTGCATAGATGCCGGGCGTGGTGGCCATGCCTGTGATCCCAGCACTGGGGAGGCTGAGACAGGAGGATCGCAGGCTCAAGACCAGCCTCAACAACTGAGCAAGGCTCTCAGCAACGCAGGGAGAGCCTGTTTGAAAATAAAAAATAAAATAGGGCTGGGGGTGCAGCTCAGAGGTAGAATGCTCTTGGGTTCAAAACCTAGTAACACACACACACACACACACACACACACACACACACACACAAAGTACCCCACAAAAAGCATTTAGTGGCTCTGAGCCCTGCTTTTCATCTCTATGAAAGACAAGAGCTGGACAAAAGGTTCTCCCAGTAGCCAGGCATGGTGGCGCACGCTTGTAATCCCAGTACTTGGGAGACTGAGACAGGAGGATCACAGGTTCGTGGCCAACCTCAGCTATTTAGTGAGGCCCTCTGCAACTTAGTGAGACCCTGTTTCAAAATAAAGAATAAAAATAGGGCGGGGGGTGTAGCTCCGAGGTAGAATACTCCTGGGTTCAATCCCCAGTCTCAGGATCTCCAACCAGGAGCACATGGCAAACTCCTACCGTGGACCCCGAGGGGCAGCGGGGAAGCGGAACATTCAGCTTTGGGGTCGGGGCACAGCTCCCGAGGTGAAGGCTGAAGGCGTGTGCCAGCTCCGGCCCGTCCCAAAGCTTTAAAAGAATGTGTGGAAATGGAATCTCCGCCCACGTGCATGAGAGGGGCGCACAGGACCCATGCTGGCCACCACAGTGTCCCTTCCTCCCACGTGGGTGACGACACATTACCCACCAAAGGACCCGGAGCGCTGAAGAAAAGCAGCAATCCCCAACCCCTGCATCCTGCCAGGAGCCCGGAGAAATGCACAGCACCCCGCTGCCCGCCCACCCGCAAGTGCTCCCGGGACAGAGCTCTTCAAACCCACAGCAAGGTGCCATTTACACAGAGAGCGTGTGCTCCCAGAACAGGCAGAGCCATCGCAGAACACACACACACACACACACACACACACACACACACACACACACGAACAGCAAGGACCAGCGCTGACAGGGCCAGGGACAAAGGCACCCGCATCACCCCGCGGCTCAGGAGGGAAGCGCCCCTGCTTCACCAGGGAGAGAAAGAAGGGCAAGATGCAGGGACACGCAGCATTTCAGGTGTGCACAGGGTGATCAGCCAACCAAGACAGGTGGCAGGGAGGCAGGACGCCCACGTGCACGCTGTGAGCAGGTGAGAGCCAGAACCCAGGGGGGCCGTTGACCACACGCCTGGATTCCCGCCCCTGCCTGCGCGGCCACCCGCTGAGCATTTTGGGCAACTACCTGGAGTTTAACCCTCTGCGTTTACAGAAGCCCCGACTCCACCTTTCCTGATCTCTATCTACTCCTTCACCTAGGACAGGGATGGCAAAAATTTGGGACACAGGCTCCTCTGTTCCTGTACCCACTGCAGACAACATCCATCCATCCTGGCACTTTCCCGCCGAATCCAGACATGACCTCAGAATCCTTCTTAACCCAGAGCTCCAAATAGCTCCAGCCTATTCATCAGCCAAGCCAGAGATTAAGGCCAAGTTCAGTCTTCAACTTCCACCCAGTCAAAACTGTGTCTAGAGCCAGGCATGGTGGTGCATACTTGTAATCCTAGGAGTTGGGAGGATGAGATAGCAGGACCACAGGTTCGAGACCAGCCTCAGCAATTGAGTGAGACTCGCAGCAACCTAGTGAGACACTGTTTAAAAATAAATAAAAGCAGGGCATGGTGGCACATGTTTGTAATCCTGGTACTAGGGAGGCTGAGACAGGAGGATCGAAGGTTCGCGGCCAGCCTCAGCTACTTAGTGAGGTCCTCCACAACTTAGTGAGACCCTGTTTCAAAATAAAGAATAAAAAAAAAATAGGGCTGAGCCAGGCGTGATGGCGCACACTTGTAATCACAGTAGTTGGGAGGATGAGACAGGAGGATCCAAGTTCGAGACCAGCCTCATCAACTTAGCGAGGCCCTCCGCAACCTAGTGAGACCCTGTTTCAAAATAGAGAATAAAATAGAGCTGAGGGTATAGCTCAGAGGTAGAACTCCCCTGGGTTCAATCCCCAGTACCACACACACACACAAAATAATAGAGCTGGGAGTGTAGCTTGGAGGTAGAATGCCTCTGGGTTCAATCCCCAGTACTGCAAAAAATAAATAAACTAAATAAAATAAAAATAAAAAATAAATGGCTGGGAGTGTAGCTCAGAGATAGACTGCCCCTGGGTTCAATCCCAGTACCACATAAAAAATTTAAAAAAAAAGTCTAACATTTCTTCTTCCTCAGCCACACCCACACTAGGGAATTTTTCCCAAATAATTGAACAGAATTTTTTACCAAATGACAACACGCATCGTCAAAGATGCTCGTTGTCAGTAACTAGCAGACTGTTTCCATCTTTCAACAAAAATAAGTAAACAGTATCTTCATAAACACCAGGCAGTAATCTTTTATGGCATCTCGTCTAATTTTCACAATCGCATGGGTTAGATGAAGATCCATTATTCAGGAGAGGAAAGAGGCTCAGCGAGGTGACATGGGCAGTACCAGGTCACGTGGTCACCTCCACGCCCAGGTCTTTATCAGGAAAAGGAGCCGTAAGCTCGCACACACTCATGCACGCACGTGCACGCGCGCACACACAAAAAAGGGTGTGGCAGCTATACCTGTGACACTGCGCTCACTGACAGTATAGCATCCGGCCATTAGGATTATGCATCCTGAACATTATTTGTGGCAGGTGCCAGGTGAGGGGCACGGCTGCTTCTCTGCTAGAACAAAGGCTGCGTAAAGATCACCAATGAGCAGAAACCCGGGGTGTGCGGGGGGCCGCTGACATCACTTAGAGTCATCATGTGTCTGAACACTCTTTAAAACCCAGAGTCCAGCTGGGCATAGTGACGCACGCCTGTAATCCCAGTACTTGGGAGGCTGAGACAGGAGGATCTCAGGTTTGTCGCTAGCCGCAGCTACTTAGTGAGGCCCTCAGCAATTTAGTGAGACCCTGTTTCAAAATAAAGAATAAAAAATAGGGCTGGGGGTGTAGCTTGGAGGTAGAATGCCCCTGGGTTCAATCCCCAATACCCCCCCAAAAAAATCCAAAAAACAGAGTCCCAGCCGGGCATGCCTCTAATCCCAGTATTTGGGAGGCTGAGACAGGAGGATCACAGGTTTGAGGACAGCCTCAGCAACTTAGTGAGACCCTCAGCAACTTAGTAAGACTCTGTTTCAAAATAAAATAATAAGCTGGGTGTGGTGGTACACGCCTGTAATCCCAGTACTTGGGAGGCTGAGACAGGAGGATTGCAGGTTCGCAGCCAGCCTCAGCTACTTCGTGAGGCCCTCTGCAACTGAGTGAGACCCCATTTCAAAATAAAGAATAAAGCCGGGCGTGGTGGTGCACGCTTGTAATCCCAGTACTTGGGAGGCTGAGACCGGAGGATCCGGGTTCGTGGCCAGCCTCAGCTAGTTAGTGAGGCTTCCGAAACTTCATGAGACCCGGTTTCAAAATAAAGGATAAAAAATAGGGCTGGGGGTGTAGCTCAGAGGTAGAATGCCCCTGGATTCAATTCCTGGTACCGCAAAAAAAATAAAATAAAATAAAGAATAAAAATTAGGGCTGGGGTATAGCTCAGAAGTAGAACGCCCCTGGGTTCCATCCCCAGTACCGCAAAAAAAAAAAAAAAAAAATTAAATAATAAATAAAACAGGCTGGGGGTGTAGCTCAGAGGTACAATGTCCCTGGGTTCAATCCCCAGTCCCAAAAAGATAAATTAATGAAGGCGCCTGTGCATCAGAGACAGGCGCGCCATCGCCGGCCAAGGCTGGCTCCGTGCCGGGCGGCCGGGCAGCACCGGGCAGGTCTCCACAGTGGCCACCACATTGTCCTGCAGAGGCGCCAGCGCAGTGGGCCGGGCTTCATCCTGGGCGCCAGCCGGGCACTGCCGTGCAGCAGACGGCAGCCGTGTTGATGCAGCCGTGCGTGCTGTCCACTTAGCACATTCCCGGGACTCAGGCCGGTGGCCCAGCCCAGCTGTCCTGCCGCCCCATGGCCCTGGGGGCACTGGTCTCTGTCTTCTTCTCCCCAGCCCTGTGTGTGTCCCGGCTCCTCAACCGGGCTCTGAATACAGACTAGAGACCCGCGGTGGAAACTCCTGACGTCTCGCTCTCCCGCCTCTGCCCCAGCTCTGCTGTTTGTTGGCTGTGGGTTTGGGGCACAGTTCCAGGCCTCAGTTTCCCTGAACGCCAGTGCACCTGGGTGGCAGACCACAGATGGAGGAGGAATGGTCTGCAGTCGGCGCTGGCAGCTGGGCGAGGCCAGGTCCTTCCTGTACTAGGGACGGCTGTGACTCTGGGCCAAGCCCTTTGAAACACTGGGCGACATGGGTGAGTGACCAGGTCCAGGCCCGGCGAGGGCCCAACACACATGTCTACTGACTCCTAGGAAGTTACGGTGTTGCCTAAAAGGGGAAACTAGAAACAGCAGCGGCGACCCCCAGCCCAAACACTAGACACCGCTGGACACGCGGACCCTGTATTTGCTTATTTAATCCCTGCAACAATCCTAAGAGGTAGATACTATAGTACTCCTGTTTCATTTAAGTAATTTATTTTGTGGTACTGGCAATTGAACCAGGGGTATTCTGCCTCTGAATAATACTCCCAGTCCTTTGTACTTTTACTTTTATTTTTATTTTGTGTGTGTGCATGGATTGAACCCAGAGGCATTCTACCTCTGAGCTATACTCCTAACCCTATTTTATTTTTTATTTGGAAACAGAGTCTTGCTAAGTTGCTAAGAACCTTGCTAAGTTGCTGAGACTGGCCTTGAACTTGCAATCCTCCTGTCTCAGCCTCCCAAGTCCTGGGATTACAGGCGTGCGCCTCCATGCCTGGCTCAACTCGGACTTTGTAAAAGCCCAGCACCCCCTCCTGACAATGTAGTCTAACAAAACCACTCAACAGAAGAGAGAACGGAGCTGTGTGTCTTAAAACGTTGGTTAGAACATTATTTATAAAAATAAAAATTGGAAGCAACTCAGGAGGCCAAGAATAGGGGAACATTTAGTACACTTGCAAAATGGGGCGCTCTGCTACCAGGAAAATGCTCAGTACAAACACTCTGCAGCCACAAAATCGATGGAACTATATTAACCTAAAAAAAATCTGGGCATGGTGGCTCAAGCCTGTAATCCCAGTACTTGGTAGGCTGAGACAGGAGGATCGCAGTTTCAAGGCCAGCCTCAGCAAGTAGTGAAACTCTCATCAACCTATTGAGACCCTGTTTCAAAATAAAAAATAAAAAATGGGACTGGGGATGTAGCTCGGAGGTAGAATGCCCCTGGGTTCCATCCCCAAAGCCACATTAAAAAAAAATAGCCGGGCGTGGTGGCGCACACTTGTAATCCCAGTACTTGAGAGGCTGAGACAGGAGTATCTGGGTTCGCAGCCAGCCTCAGCAACTTAGTGAGCCCCTCCGCAACTTAGCGAGACACTGTTTCAAAATGAAGAATAAAAAATAGGGCTGGGGGGGTGTAGCTCAGAGGTAGAATGTCCCTGAGTTCAATCCCCAGTACCACAGGGGAAAAAAAAAATAAACTGCAGACTAGAGAGAAACCTGGGGGCTGTGACCACAGCAATGCAGGAAGGTGACAAGTATGCACAGCCGGGGAGATGGAGGGGACAGCAAAAAGTACATGCAGTGACAGGGATACAGGAGCTTAATACTTCTGCCTCCAGAGGTGATCGCCCAGCCACCATGATTCGGCGATGTGGTGGCCAGGGTGGCAAACACGGCCCCCTGTCCTGCTGGAGTTCTGAAATGGCTTTAGTGACACTTCATCCATGGCTCTGCTGGTCCAGAGACAGGTCACAGCTAAGCCACACTTGGGAGTGCAAGCCGGCCCTCTGTCCCTGCGATGGTGGCCCTAGGCGAGACGCGGGGACACGGCGGGGTTACCTGCACCACCTCCTTCACCAGGGTCTTGTCGGTGCCCGTCTTGGCGCGCTGCAGCCCGCTGACGTTCTCGCCAATCCACGTGATGAGGGCGAACTTGGACCGCTTGCTCATGGCGTCCCCCGTGGTGAAGCGCACGAAGGCGTACAACCGGACGTCATCTGTACCAACAGCAAAGAGAGGGTGGCGCTCAGCCAGGTGCCCCAAAACTGTGCTCCCAGGGAGCGTGCCCGGGGCAGCAGGTCCCCAGGAGCACCAGGAAGGAGCCGCCCTGGCGGGCCCTGGCCGGCGTTCTCCTTCACCTACCACCCACTCCGGGCCCACGGCACAGGTGGGAGGGACATGGAGGGTCAGATGGTCACATGACTCTCCAGAGGTCACGAGGTCAGGTCTTGCTGGGATTTGAACCCAGGCCTCTCTGGCTTCAATTTCTACAACCTTCTTATGGTCACAACCCAAATTACGGATCTTACTTAGAGAACAGAAATCCATCCCCTCTTCCTCCCTTAATCTCTAAGGTCCTAGTTGGAAATGGAAAGCCGCACTGCAGAGAGACACGAAGGCCCTTATTGCGGCCTGGGCTCCGGCTCGAGGTCCTCCAGGGTGAGTCGCTTACGTCTAGACAAATTCTGCAAATTCTGCCCGGAGGAATTCCACAGCTTCCCCGCTGGGTGTGTCATGCTTGTTTATTGTACATACTCTCTTTAATTGAAATGACTTCGGGGGATATTTTGTTCTAAGGGTCTACATTTATGTTATGCTTCAATGCCACACTGTTTTCATGACAGTCACTTTAGGATCCCTTCCACAATCTGCTATGCTAAATCTCCACCCTCCTCTAAAATATTATTTAATATTCTGTGTGTGTGTGTGTGTGTGTGTGTGTGTGTGTTACTGGGGATTGAACCCAGGGGCATTCTACCTCTGAGCTACACTCCTTGCCCTTTTTATTTTATTTATTTATTTTTTAAACAGGGTCTCACTAAGTTGCTGAGAGTATCGCTACATTGCTGAGGTTGATCTTGAACCTACGATCCTCCTGCCTGAGCCTCTCAGGTACTAGGATTATAGGTGTGCACCACTATGCCCGGCTTATTTAATATTCTTGGACTTTTAAGTGAGTTGTGTGTGTGCACATGTGTAATTTAGGGCTGAGTAAATCTTTGTGGTGGGGCCATCCTGTGTATTGTAGGGTGTCTAGCAGCTTCCCTGCAGCTCCACCCATGAGATGCCAGGAGCATGCCCCAGTTGTGACAACAAACATGTCCCCAGACACCCCAGATGTCCCCTGGGTGGCAGATCCACCCCTGGTAGAGAACTTCTGGTCTAGACATTTCTGTACCCCATTTCATGAGGAACCCTTCTGTGCTCCCCACTGGCTTCACTAGCTTCATTCATAAGCAGTTCCTAGTTTAGTGGCCGTGCCCAGTGAGCTGTCGTTACGATGCCTAGCTGGGGGTGCTGGTGCGCTGGGATCTGCTAGTTTGGAGTTAATCTATCAGCCACTTTGCTAAACTCTTACGCCCTCGCCCTCATAGGACTTTGAGTTGGTGGCTTTGGGGCTTCTCGGGTACCCAATCACCCTCTTTGCTCCTCACACATCACACGCATTTGAGCCCCTGGGCGCTCTTCTAGCACGTGGACTCCGGCTCAGCAGGTCTGGGACAGGCTGGGGTCTGTGCTTCTGAGACGCTCCCTGGAGGCTGCTGCTGCTGCTCAGAGCACCACACTTTGAGGGCTTTTGTGTTTTGTTTTTTTTACTAGGGTGTGCCATGTGAGTCCCACACAAAGTGTATAAGGTAACACCAAGACCAGGGTCCCAGCACCTCTACAGAGGAGGCAGAGACCTTGAGCTGACCCCGTCCCTTCCCTGTGTCCCTGCAGAGGAGAGAGGCGAGGCACTGTCACGGCACATGGATACCCAGCTCCTCTGTCTAGCGGGAAACCTTCTGCCCCAGGAGAGCGAGAAGCTGGGTTCCCAGCAAGCCCCGCCCTGGGGACCCCCCCAGCACCTCGCTCTTAAAAGAAACAGCATAATTGCCATTCCCGTGGGCACTGCACTTGCCAGTTTATAAAGCCTGTCTGTACTTCAGCATCTCATTTGGTCATGACCGCAGTGTGGCAAAGCCAGGTGGGGAGGGCACCCTCACCTTCCTCCCAACACCGCAGTCACCATCTGACAGGTCGGGGCAGGGGGCGCGGGGGTCATGTGAGGTGGCCCCAAGAACATGCTTAACCTGAACCCCAGGGCCTGGACATCCGGGTCTCCCCTCAGGAAGTGCCCCCACCAGCCGTCAGATCTGGTGGCAACCTTGCGGGACCCCAGGGTCCGGGGAAGGAAGCGGTGGGGACAGAGGAAAGGACTCGGAGACACAGGTGTGGCAGCACACCTGTGAAGAGCAAAGAGGAATCCAGGTGACAGGGACCATGTAGGGCTAACAGCTCCGTCTCCTAATTCCTCAGAGCTGAGCCTGGCTGACTCACCTGGAAAATAGGTTTTTGTGTTTTGGGTTCTTTTTTCTCAGTGGAGATAAAAGTCACACAAAAATTCACCATTTTAACAAAGGCTACAATTCAGTGGCTTTGGGCTGTGCAACCATCTCTGCTGCCTGATTCCAGAACATTAGCATCATCCCCAGAGAAACCCGTGCCCACCAGCCGCCGCCCCCGGCCCCAGGCCACCACTAATGTGCGTTCTGTCCTGCCCGCGGATCTGCCTATTCTAGACATTTCTCGTAAATGACATCATGCCGCAGTGGCCTTTTGTGACTGAGTTCCCTCGCGTCACATCACATTTCCAAGACTCGCCCGCGGTGGGACGTGCGTCACACCTGTCATTCCTCTTCATGGCTGAATAACCTTCCATGGCACAGGTACCCACCGCGGTATGCCCATGCGTTTGCCATCTGATGCACACGGGGAAGACGGACACTTCCCTCATCAGCGACCCTGAAGACTAAGTGTGAAATCTACAGAATCAACCGGGTGTGGTGGCGCACACTTGTAATCCCAGTACTTGGGAGGCTGAGACCGGAGGATCCGGGTTCGCGGCCAGCCTCAGCTACTTAGTAAGGCTCCGCAACTTAGTGAGACCCTGTTTCAAAATAAAGAATAAAAAATAGGGCTGGGGGTGTAGCTTGGAGGTAGAATGCCCCTGGGTTCAACCCCTGGTACCACAAAAAAAAAAAAAGCCGGGCGG
>PVJS01009473.1:8356-50368 GCA_004027185.1 Glis glis
ACACACACACACACACACACACACACACACACACACACACACACACTTCAGTGGTAGAATGCTTGCCTAGCATGTACAAGGCCCTGGGTTCAATCCCCAGCACAGGAAAAAAAAAAAAAGCCACAAGTCACTTGCCCCAATCCTTCCAGAGATGCCACAGTACTCCGTCTGTACTCTTTTATTTATATATTTATTTTTGCGGTGCTGGGGATCAAACCTAGGCCCTCATGTGTGTGCTCAACCACTGAGCTGCATCCCCAGACCTTTTTATTTTATTTTGAGACAGGGTCTCACTAAATTGCCCAGGCTGGCTTCAGAAAAGAACTTGCAAAAGCTGGGAGTGTTGGCACATGACTGTAATCCCCGTACTTGGGAGGCTGAGACAGGAGGATCGCAGGTTCGAGGACAGCCTCAGCAAGCAGTGAGACTCTCATCAACCTAGTGAGACCCTATTTCAAAGTAGAAAATAAAATCCGGCTGCGGGTGTAGCTTGGAGGCAGAATGCCCCTGGGTTCAATCTCCAGTACCACAAAAACAAAACAAAACAAAACTCAAAAAAAGTGCAGTCCTCCTGCCTCAGCCTCCTGAATAGCTGGGATTATAGTTATGTGCCATCACACCCAGCTCCAACTTTCTCCTCCTCCTGGCTCCTCTCCTCCTCCTCCTCTTCCTCTTGCTCACTTTCTTCCTTCTACTTCTTCTTCCCCCCAGCCCTTTTTATTTTGAAACAGGGTCTCACTAAGTTTCTGTGTGCCAGTCTCAAACTTGTGATCTTCCTATCTCAGCCTCCCAAGTACTGGTATTATAGTCATGTGCCACGATGCCCAGCTCCAACTATACTCTGTTTTTTTTTGTGTGTGTGTGTAGTACTGGGGATTGAACCGAGGGGCATTCTACCTCCAAACTACACCCCCAGCCCTATTTTATTTTTATTCTGAAACAGGGTCTCACTAGGTTGATGACAGTCTCACTACTTGCTAGGCTGTCCTTGAACCTGTGATCCTCCCGTCTCAGCCTCCCAAGTACTGGAATTATAGGTGTGCATCACCATGCCTGGCCCGACTATACTCTTAACACACATCGGAGACACAGATGTTTTCCATTCCGCAGCAGGTAACCCCCTAGAATTCTATTGCACGTGGAGGTCAAGGAGGGAGAGTGGTTATACATAGCCCACTCTCTCAGTCTCCCAGTTGGCTTCATGATTAGCATGACGACCCAGGCTGCCTCCGCCACACCGCGGGGAGGGCTGGGAGAGCATATATTTGCATTAGGACTTGCACAACTTGAGTTGGCTGTCTCAGAAGGAATGAGATGCAATTATATGGCCACTAGCCACCCTAGATTAGCCAGTATGACAAAGAGCTTCCCAAACTGCCTTGAATTAATGAGAAGGAAAGGGTCCTGCCTACCCTCAAGCTTTGTTCTTCCTTCTGTGGGCCCCGGGATCCATGGCCCTAGGAAACGATATCTGGTATTCATATATGATATTGGGCTATTTCTAGTTTGACTTGCTTAGGAAGTGTATTAGTTATCTATTGCTGTGTAATAAGTTACCCCCAAGCTAGGCATGGTGGCACACCCCTGTAATCCCAGTACTGGGAAGGCTGAGAAAGGAGGATCATAGGTTCGAGGACAGCCTCAGCAAATAGACTCTCATTAACTTAGTGAGACCCTGTTTCAAAATAAAAATAAAATAGGGCTGGGGGTGTAGCTTGTAGATAGAATGACCCTGGGTTCAATCCCCAGTGCCACAAATAAATAAATAATAAAAACAATTGAGTTATTGTCTCAATGCCTGTGGTGAGGACTCTGGGTGCAGCTCAGCCAGGTGTCTCTGACTCAGGGTATCATCTCACAGGCTGCAGTCACCACCTGGGATAGGCTCTGCCTCCGAGCTCACTCCCACGGCTGCTGGTAGGCCCCGGGTCCCCTCCAGCTGCAGGCCTGCGCTGTCACTTCCTTTCTACGTGGTACTCTCTAGAGCAGTTCCCGCTGTGCTGTGGGTTTTCCTCTGGGTGAGTACACAACAGAGCAGCCAGGATGGAAGCCACAGTCTCTGTGTAACTTAATCCTGGAAGTGACATCCCACCACCTCTGCTATATTTTATTTCTTAGAAATGAGCCACACAGAGCCGGGCGTGGTGGCACACGCCTGTAATCCCAGTACTCAGGAGGCTGAGACAGGAGGATCGCAGGTTCAAAGCCAGCCTCGGCAACTTAGCGAGGCTCTCAGCAACCTAGTGAGACCATTTCAAAATAAGAAATAAAATTGCACTGAGGTTGTCGCTTGGAGGTAGAATGCCTCTGGGTTCAATCCCCAGTACCAAAAAAAAAAAAAAAGAAAGACAAAACAAATGGGTCACATAACTGGGCATGGTGGTGCATGCCTGTAATCCCAGTACTTGGGAGTCTGAGATGGGAGGATCGCAGGTTCAAGAGCAGCTTCAGCAACTTAGGGAGACTTTCAGCAATCTAGTGAGACCCTGTTTCAAAACAAAAATTAAAAAAAGGGCTGGGGGTATAGCTCAGAGGTAGAATGTCCCTGGGTTCAATCCCCAGTACCAGAAGAAGAAGAAGAGGAGGAGGAGGAGGAGGAGGAGGAGGAGGAAGAAATGAGCTACATAGAGCACTAGCCTAGTAAGTTCAAGGTCCCTGGTTTCAATCCTTAGTACTGCATGTGCGTGTACACACACACACACATACACACAAATTTAAGAAGTGAACTACAAGGTCCAGTCCACACTCCTGGGGAGGGATTACATGAGAAATCACTGGGGGGTTATTTTTTCCTCTGTCCTGGCATCACTTAGAGCTAATGAATGGGGCTTTGGATGTAGCATTCTACTTCCAAGCTACACCCCAGCTCTTTTTATTTTTTGTTTTGAAACAGGGTCTCGCTAGGCCACCGAAAGTCTCACTGAGTTGCTGAGGCTGTTGTTGAACCTGTGATCCTCCTGTCTCAGTCTCCCAAGTACTGGGATCACAGGCGTGTGCCACCATGCCCGGCTCCACCCCTTTTTCATTTATTTTTTTGTGTTCTTTTTTCCTTTCTTTTGTTTTTTGCTTTTTTGGTACTGGTGATTGGACTCAGGGATGTTCTACCTCTTAGCTATACTTCCAGCCCTTTTTATTTTTTATTTTGACACAGGGTCTCACTATCCTTTTGTAACAGCAACAACAACAACAAAAAAGAAAGCATACACACATACACACATCCCCTAGACCTCATTCCTTTTTATTTTGAAACAGGGTCTCTCTAAGTTGCTGAGGGTCTCGCTAAATTGCTGAGGCTGTCCTCAAACCTACGATCCTTCTGTCTCAGCCTCCCAAGTACTGGGATTACAGGAGTACACCACCATGCTCTGTTTGTTTGTTTGTTTGTTATGGTACTGGGGATTGAACCCAGGGGCATTCTATCTCCCAGCTACACCTCCAGCCCTTTTTACTTTTTGTTTTGACACGGTCTCATTAGGTTACTAAGAGTTTGCCAAGTTTCTGAGGCTGGCCTTGAACCTGTGATTCTTCTGTCTCAGCCTCCCAAGTAGTGGGATTACAGGCGGGAGACACTATGCCCAGCTTTTTATTTTATTTTGAGACAGGGTCTCACTATGTTGCCCAGGATGGACTTGTACTTGCGATCCTCCTGCATTGGCCTCCCAAATAGTTGGGATTGTAGGACACCACACCTAGCTGGTTTATTATGGTTTTTTTTTGGGGGGGGGATTGCTTCTAAAGACTGAACCCAGGACCTCATGAGCTCTAGGCAAGTGCTCTATCACTGAGCTACATCCAAAGCCCCATTTGTTAGCTCTAAGTGATACCAGGACAGAGGAAAGAGGTACTTATTAATGTCAAGGACTTGAAGATGGAGGTGGGGAACTGTGACATGGAGGTGGAGAGGCCAGGCAGTAGAGGAACCACAGAATGAGTGAGAGCCAATAATGGGATAGCCTGAGATAGAAAAAGGCATAAATGATTCAGATGGGGTGGTGAAGACAATTGGAGGAAGATTGAAGAAGGCTTCTCATGACACACATCTGCTGTCTCCTTCTAAAGGGACAGCGACTTGAAGCATGAAGCTAGGCAGAAGAGATGCAGGTGGGTGGTGACACGGTTAAGACAGAAAATATATAGGGTCTATGATTTGCTCTGGGACAAGTTGTTTTTGTGGTGTCTGTGGAACATCCAGATGGATATATGCTGTTGGAAATTGAAAAAGGGCTCAAGGCTGGGGGAGTGGCTCATGGTAGAGTGCTTGCCTAGCATGCAAGGTCTTGGCTTCTATTTCCAACACTGGAAAAAAAAACCTACATAAATTTGTCTTTTCTATTTGTGGTGCTGGGGATTAAATCCAGAGCTTTGAGCATGGTAGACAAATGTTCTACCACTGAGCTACACCTCTAGCCTGTGTTTATTTATTATTTCTCCTCCTCCTCCTTCTACTTCTAATTATTATTATTGGTGTGTGCGGTACTGGGGATTGAACCCAGGGGCATTCTACCTCCAAGCTATACACCCAGCCCTATTTTGTATTCTTTACTTTGACACAGGGTCTCACTAAATTGCAGAGGGCCTCACTAAGTAGCTGAGGCTGGCCGTGAACCCGGATCCTCCGGTCTCAGCCTCCCAAGTATTGGGATTACAAGCGTGTGCCACCACGCCTGGCTTTTTTATTGTTTTGAAAGAGGATCTCACTAAGTTTCTGAGGCTGGCTTCCAACCTGTGATCCTCCTGTTTTAGCCTCTCAAATACTGGGATTATTGGTGTGTGCCGTCAAAACTGGCTTTATTATGTGTGTGTGTGTGTGTGTGTGTGTGTGTGTGTGTGTGTGTGTGGTACTAGGGGTTGAACCTAGAGACATTCTAACTCTGAGCTACACCCTCAACCTGATTTTATTTTTCAGTTTGAAACAGGGTCTCACTAAGTTGCTAAGGGCCTTGTTAAGTTGCTGAGACTGACCTGGAACCTGTGATCCTTCTGTCTCAGCCCACCAATTACTGGGATTCAGTGTGTGCCACCATGCCCAGTTTATATATTTACTTATTTGGTACTGGGGATTGAACTCAGGGCCATTCTACCTCTGAGCTACACCCAGCCTTTTTTTATTTTTTTATTTTTATTTTTATTTATTTATTTATTTTTGTGGTACTGGTGATTGAACCCAGAGGCATTCTACCTTTGAGTTACACCCCCAGCCTTATTTTATTTTATTTTTTTAATTTTGAAACAAGGTCTCACTAAGTTGCAGAGGGCCTCACTAAGTTACTGAAGCTGGACACGAATATGTGATCATCCTGTCTCAGCCTCCCAAGTACTAGGATTACAAGCTTGCACTATCACACCCGGCTCCCCCAGCCCTTTTTATCTTTTGTTTTGAAATAGGGTCTCACTAAATTGCTGAGCCTGGCCTTGAACCTGCAATCCTCCTGTCTTGGCCTCTCAAGTACTGGGACTGTAGGTGTGTGCCAACACACTCTGTTCTCAGCTGTATATGTGTTAGTGGGTGTGTTTTACTGGGGATTGAACCTAGGGACGTGTGTGTGTGTGTGTGTGTGTGTGTGTGTGTGGTACTGGGGACTGAACCCAGGGGCATTCTACCTTCGAGCTACACCCCCTGCTCTATTTTATTTTTTATTTTGAAACGGGGTCTCACTAAGTTGCTGAGGGCCTCACTAAGTTGCTGAGACTGGCCACGCACCTGCCATCCTCCTGTTTCAGCCTCCCAAGTACTGGGATTACAAGTGTGGGCCACCATGCCTGGCTGAACCCAGGACATTCTACCTCTGAGCTACAACTCCAGCCTTATTTTATTTTTATTTTAAAGCATGGCCTAAGTTGTTGAGGGTCTCACTGAGTTACTGAGGTTGGCCTCCAATCTATAATTCTCTTGTCTTAGCCTCCAAGTACTGGGATTTCAAGTGTGCGCCACCACACCTGGCTCTGGCTACCATTTTGTTTTCTTTCTTTCTTTTTTGTGGTATGGGGGATAGAACCAGGGGCATTCTACCTCCAAGCTACACCCCTAGCCTATTTTATTTTTTAGTTTGGAACAGGGTCTCACTAAGTTGCTAAGGCTGGCCTGGATCCTGCAATCCTCCTGTCACAGCCTCCCAAGTACTGGGATTACAAGCATGTACTGGCCACACGCCCAGTTCACGTTTTACTTTCTAGACAGGGCCTCACTAATTACAGAGCCGGGTATTTTGTTAGGTTTAGGTGTGTTCTGGCCATTGCCTGGGTGGGTTTGGAGGCCGCTGCCCTGACTTCCTGGTATGGTCATTGCTCTGCTTCCCACGCCTCCTAGTGGCCCTCTCGGGAAGGTTTTTTTAAGTCATGCAATTAATCATTCTCTCCAAAATATATATGCCCTCCCAGAGAAGGAATCAGCCTGTTTTTCTCCACAAAGGGCCAGATTGTAAATGCTTTAGGATTTGAAGACCACGCAGTCTCTGTCACAACTACTCAGTCTTACCCTTAAAGTGTGAGTCACCCCAGACATTTGTAAGGGAACGGATGTGGTCAAATGCCATAAAACTTTATTCCTAAAACCCCTTTCGGGGGGTAATAAGGATTGAACCTAGGGACATTTTACCTCCAAGATACACCTGTTACTTGTTATTTTTTATTTTTTGTTGTTTTGGGTACTGGCGATTAAACCCAGGGACATCCTACCTCCAAGCTATACCCCCAGCCCTTTTAAAATTTTTATTTTATTTATTTATGGTACTGTGGATTGAATCCAAGGGTGTTCTACCTCTGAGCTACACCCCCAGATCTTTTTATTTTTTGTTTTCTGGTACTGGGGATTGAACCCAGGGGAACACTACCTCTAAGCTACACCCCAGCCCTATTTTTATTTTTTTATTATTTATTTATTTATTGTGTTTCTGGGGATCAAACCCAGGGGTATTCTACCTAAGAGCTACACCCCCAGCCCTATTTTATTTAATTTATTTATTTATTATTATTATTTTTTAAAATTTTTTTTGCGGTACCGGGGATTGAACCCAGGGGCGTTCTACCTCCGCGCTACACCCCTGGCCCTATTTTTTTATACTTTATTTTGAAACTGGGTCTCACGAAGTTGCGGAGGGCCTCACTATGTAGAGAGAGAGAGAGAGAGAGAGAGAGAGAGAGAGAGCAGAGAGGAGAGAGAGATCGCGTGCTCGCTGAGGTTGGCCGCGAACCCGGATCCTCCGGTCTCCGCCTCCCAAAGTACTGGGATTACAAGTGTGCGCCACCACGCCCGGCTATTTTATTTTATTTTGAAACAGGGTCTCACTAGTTTGATGAGAGTCTCACTATTTGCTGAGGCTGTCCTCGAACCTGCAATCTTCCTGTCTCAGCCTCCCAAGTACTGAGATTACAAGTGTACACCACCATACCCGGCTGGTTTATTTTTTATTTTGAAACAGGGTCTCACTAAGTTTCTGAGGCTGTCCTGGAACCTTCGATCCTCTAGTCTCAGCCTCACAAGTACTGGGATCACAAGTGTGTGCCACCACACCCGGCTTATTTTTTGTTTTGAAACAGGGTCTTGTTTGGTTGCTGAGAGCCTAACTACTTTGAAGCTGTCCTCAAACTTGTGATCCTCGTCTCGGCCTCCCAAATATAGGCATGGGCTACCACACCTGGCTTTGTTTTTGTTTTTTTGGTATTGGGGATTGAACGCAAGGGCATTCTACCTCTGAGCTACACCCCCAGCTACATCTCATTTTTTATTTTGAAATAAGGTTTCACTTAGTCGCAGAGGGCCTCACTAAATTGCTGAGGCTGGCCTGGAACCTGCCATCCTCCTGTCTCAGCCTGTCAAGTACTGGGATTACAGGCGTGCGCCACCATGCCCAGCTGTGTTGGGAGCTTTAATCTACCTAGAATGCTGTCCAGGACCACCAAGGCCGGGCCCTCTGGAGGACGGGTTGTCACTGAGTGGGAAGGTTTTCTCAATGTCCCTGAGATGTTCAGGTCTAAGGACAGTTGTTAAACTGAGATTGACAGACCCAAGCTGAGAAACTGCCTCATCATTTCTCAAGTTCTGACCAGGGATCAGGTATCCCAAGTGTTCTCATTTTATTCCAAAAAGTACTTTTTGTTTGTTTAATACTGGGGATTGGAGCCAGGGCTGTTCTACCTCCCAGCTACACCCCGACCTTTTTAATTTTTATTTTGAAACAGGGTCTTGCTAAATTGCTGAGGCTGGTCTTGAGACTGTGATCCTCCTGTCTCAGCCTCCCAAGTACTAAGATTATAGCTGTAACCCAGCCAAAAACTAGTTGTTTTTTGTTTTCCCACTACTGGGAATTGAACCCAGGGACATTCTACCTCCGAGCTATAACTCCAGCCTTTAAAAAATTTTTTTTTGTTTTGAAACAGGTTCTCACTAGGTTGCTGAGCGTGTCACTACTTGCTGAGGCTGTCCTACAGTCTTCGCCTCCCAAGTACTGGTATTACAGGTGTGCAGCACCATGTCTGGCTCAAAAAGTACTCTTTTTTTGGTGGTACTGGGGATTGAACCCAGGGACCTTCTATCTCCAAGCTTCACCCCCAGCCCTATTTTATTGTTTTATTTTGAAACAGGGTCTTGCTAGTTTGATGAGAGTCTCACTATTTGCTGAGGCTGTCCTCGAACCTGTGATCCTCCTGTCTCAGCCTCCCAAGTACCTCCCAAGTACTGGGATTATAGGCGTGTGCCAAGACAAAGACTAAATGAGATGTCCACAGTAGGGATTGCTAGAAATGAATGCCAGCCTCTCCTAGGCCTCGATGATGACTTAGCAAGTTAGTAGAAGGACGGTCAGAGGAAACATTCTTCTAGGGGGCCCTATGGGGACGGAATCAAATGAGGCAGCAATATTACTTGTATGCCTGAAGTTTTCACAGTATAGGAGAATTGATGGTTTTATTGGCACCATTAAAACTGGAGTTTCCTTAAGGGTCCTATAAATCAAGGGTGCCTCAGTAATATAAGTGATATAAATATCACTCCTATGCTGGTTCCTAGGGTGAAAGCACAATGAACTATAAATTGAAAGCCTTGGCTAATGCTGAAATGCTGATTCAATGGAAGTTATATACATTTTTCCCTTTTTAGAAGTTATCTGTTGCTTCCCCCTGACCCTACCCCATGGTACTGGGGATCGAATCCAGGACAGGGCCTCATGCACTGAACTACATCTCCAGTCCTTTTATAAATTTTGAGACAGGGTCTTGCTAAGTTGCCCAGGCTGGCCTTGAACTTGTAATCCTCCTGCTTCAGTCTCCTGAGTAGTTGGGACTAAAGACATGCATCACCATGCCTGGCATGTTGTTATTTACTATTGAGATAGACCACTGGAACAGTCATTGAATATTTGCTAATCCCTTGACACTGTCAGAGTTAAATATGCTCTGGCCAGCCCGGTGTCATGGTGGATGTCTGTAATCTCAGTAACTGGGAAGCAGAAACAGGAGGATTACAGGTTTGAGACCAGCCTCAGCAACTTAGCAAGACCCTCAGCAACCTAGTGAGACCCTGTTTCAAAAAATAAAATAAAGTAAAATAGGGCTGGGGGTGTATCTCTGAGGTAGAACTCTCCTGGTTTCAATCTCTAGTAATGAAAAACAAACAAACAAGCAAAACATTCTGGCCAAGTGTGGTGGAGCATGCCCATTATCCCCATACTTGGGAGTCTGAGACAGGAGGATTGCAGGTTCAAGAACAGCCTCAGCAACGTAGCAAGATGCTCAGCAACCTAGCAAGACCCTGTTTCAAAGCAAAAAATAAAAAGGGCTGGGGGTGTAGCTTGGAAGTAGAATGCCCCTGGGTTCGATCTCCAGTACCAATAAAACAAAACAAAAAAAAAACAAAATTAAATACACTCCATACCTAGAGGAGGGAAATGCCTTGCCATCCTCAAATCCTCAAAGAAAATTTGGCAAATTTATCTTCTTTCTTCAGAAATTTTGTGTGTGTGTTTTATGGTACTGGGGATTGAACCAAGGGCCTAGAATATGCTAGGCAAGTGCTCTACCACTGAGCTACATTACACTAACAACTGCTCTAGTGGTTCTTGGAGTTTCCTCCATCACAACAGAAGCTAGTGAAAGAGTATAAAAAGCGTCTCACAGTGTCCTTTGCTCCAAAGATTTTTTTTTTTTTTGTACTGGAGATTGAACCCAGGGGCATTCTACCTCTGAGCTATACCCCCAGCCCTTTTTTTTTTTTTTTTTTTGCAATACCAGGGATTGAAGCCAGAGGCTTTCTACCTCCGAGCTACACCCCCGGCCCTATTTTTTATACTTTATTTTGAAATCGGGTCTCACGAAGTTGCGGAGGGCCTCACTAAGTAGCTGAGGCTGGCCGCGAACCCGGATCCTCCAGTTTCAGCCTCCCAAGTGCTGGCATTACAAGCATGCGCCACCACGCCCGGCGCTCAGCCCTTTTTATTTTGAAACAGGGTCTCACTAAGTTGCTGAGGCTGGCCTCAAACCTGCAATCTTCTTGTCTCAGCCTCCCAAGTACTGGGATTACAGGCATGCATCATCATGCCTGGCTTGCTCCCGAGATTTTTACTCATGTTTACTTTGCTCTGGGAAGGAAAAATCCTACTCAGAAGACCCAAAGTACTAGCAAATGTTAAGCAGAGGACAGTGCTCTTGCAGGGACAGGATCTGATGTTCCTGGGCCACATGGATGCATGCAGTCACAGCCCTGGAAGAGGAGTCCTGATAAGCTGGAAAGGCTACAGCAGCCCGCATTTCTTCATTTTTTTGCTGAGCCATCAAGCCTGGTCTCTGACCCAGGCCTGAGACTGGCTTACACTGAAATGACTGCATCTTCTCTGAGCCACCTTGAAAAAAGGCAATGTGGCAGCACGCCAGCAGTCCCAGTGACTGGGAGCTGAGGCAGGTGTATCACTGCAGTCAGAAGTTCAAGGCCAGCTCGGGTAATGTGTGGAGGCCCTGTCTCTAAACATAAACGAAAGCACCTTCAGTCTTCCAGAGGGTGGTACCTCTCTCCTTTCCACTGAGAGTTATTATTTTTTGCTAACCTGTGAGAATGTGTCTGAGTCAATAAGGCAAATGCCTGAGAGTTTTGTTTGTTGTTTTTGAACCAGGGGTGTTCTGTCTCTGAGCTAGAACTCAAGCCCTATTTTATTTTCAAACAAGGTCTTGCTAGGTTGCTGAGGGTCTCACTAAGTTGCTGAGAATGGCCTCAAACCTGTGATTCTCCTGTCTCCCAAGTACTGGGATTTCAGGTGTGTGCCACTATACCTGGCAAACATAGTATTTTAAATCCTGTACCTTGAAGAAAAATGTAATCACTGTTGAAGAGTATATCTTTTTTTTTTTTTTTTTGGTGGTACTAGGGATTGAACCCAGGGTTATTCTACCTCAGAGCTACACCCGCAGCCTTTTTATGGTACTGGATATTTTTGTGTGTGTGGTATTGGGGATTGAGCCCAGGGGCATTCTATCTATGAGCTACACCTCCAGCCCTATTTTATTTTTGTTTTGAAATAGAGTCTCACTAGGTTGATAAAAGTCTTATTACTTGCTGAGGCTGTCCTTGAACCTGCAATTCTCCTGTCTCAGCCTCCCAAGTACTGGGATCACAACTGTGCGCCACCACACCCAGCTCATTTTTAATTTTGAAACAGGGTCATGCCAAGTTGCTGAGTGTCTTGCTGGATTGCTGAGGCTGGCCTTGAACCTGGATCCCCTTATCTCAGCCTCCCGAGTACTAGGATTACTTGTACCACCACGCCTGGCTGAGTATATCAATTATTAAGTGAGGAGTCGAAGCTATTTTGGTTGCACCTACAATGGGAAGCTCATTTCCAGGAATGCCATAAACTTTGCTTCAGTCAACCCCAATATTTTCTGTTCCAGAAATAATAGCAGTGGGCATAGCAGGAGGAGGGCTGGGTTGTGGGTCTGCAAATAGATTGTTAAAGGGACAGCAGGGTAAGAACAGCAGGTGTTGGGGGAAGCTGACTCTTAAACTAGCTAATTTTGGTTCATTAATGTTAGTAAAGGCAGCTCTCCTCTTTGCAGAATGGAGAACACAGTGGGGAACTTTCATTCATTTTGAAGATATCTGAATTTTCTTTTGAATAGACTCCTGGTTCAGGCTGTTTGAGTGTGTCCTGCAATGATAAGGGGAGGAGTGGGGAATCCCTCTCTCCCCGCCAGGCTCTCCCTCTTCCTTCCTGGGCTCAAGGCTGCTTTGCTGAAAGGTTTCTCCCTCTGACCTTGACCAGGGCAGGTGGTTGGGTCTCTGAGATGTCTACCACAAGGACAAAAGCTTCATACATTTCCTCTGATATTTTCTACCCAACTTCTATATTTTCTTCTTTTTTTTTTTTTTCGGTACCGGGGATTGAACCCAGGGGCGTTCTACCTCCGTGCTACACCCCCGGCCCTATTTTTTTTATACTTTATTTTGAAACCGGGTCTCACGGAGTTGTGGAGGGCCTCATTAAGTAGAGAAAGAGAGAGAGAGAGACAGGAGAGAGAGAGAGAGAGCTGAGGCTGGCCGCGAACCCGGATCCTCCCGTCTCCGCCTCCCAAAGTACTGGGATTACAAGTGTGCGCCACCACGCCTGGCGCCCTTCTGTATTTTCTGTAGTTGCTGAGTTCTATAGTTTCTATAGCTCGTAACACAGAACCTCCTGAATCCACACACCCAATTGTTTTTGGATAGATTTTTTTTGTAGTGGGGATTAAACCCAGGGACGTTCTAACCCTCCTGCCCTTTTTATTTTTTATTTTGAAACAGGGCCTTGCTAAATTGTTGAGGGTCTTGCTAAGTTGCTAGGGTTGGTCTTGAACCTACAATCCTCCTGTCTCAGCCTCCCAAATACTGGGATTAGGGGTGTGTATCACTAAGATTTTCTTTAGCTGGGCATGGTAGTTCACACCTGTAATCCCAGTATTTGGGAGACTAAGACAGGAGGATCACAGGTTTGGAGCCAGCCTCAGCAACTTAGTGAGGCGCTCAGCAATGTAGTGAGACCCTGTTTCAAAACAAAAAATAAAAAGGGCTGGGGTGAGCCGTGCATAGTGGTGCATGTTTGTAATCCCAGTACCTTGGTAGTCTGAGACAGGAGGATCTCAGGTTTGAGGACAGCCTCAGCAAGTAGTGAGACTAGCATCAACCTAGTGAGACCTTGTTTCAAAATAAAAATAAATAGGGCTGAGCCAGGCTCGGTGGTGCACACTTGTAATCCCAGTGCTTGGGAGGCTCAGACAGGAGGATCGCAGGTTCAAAGCCAGCCTTGGCAATTAGTAAGGCTTTCAGCAACCTAGTGAGACCCTGTTGCCAAATAAGAAATGAAATAGGGCTGGGGGTGTAGCTTGGAGGTAGAATGTCCCTGGGTTCGATCCCCAGTACCCCCTCCCCGCCCCAGCCTTATTGAGATAAAATCCAGTTTGCCCATATGAAGGGTTCAATTCAATGGTGGATAGCTCTTCTGTCCTTGCACCCCTCGCTGGCTTCCACATGGACTCCTGCCTCCAGGCACAGTGTGGGTGAATGAGGGGACCCAGCCATGACTGGAGCTGGTCCCAAGAACGTTTCTGACTGGAGCACCTCTGGGTAAGGGGTGGCAGGGAGCTCTGCAGCCCAGGGTGGGGCTCTGCCACATGAGCACGGCTTCTGTAGTTTTTAAACACCAGCAGCTGGCAGACACTAGGTACAGGGAGAAAGCAATGCCAAGACCTCTGCCAAATGCCAAAATTGAAGTGGTTTTTCTGAAAAAGCCTGAATTTTCCCAGTTGGTCAATTCCAGCCTCATTTTATGGATATACAAATACTGCCAGTTCAGCTCTCAGAGAGCAGTATTTAAATCAATACTAATAGTCATTTATTTCTTCACTCAACAAATAGTTATTGAGCTTCAGTAAGGAGCCAGGCACTGTTTTAGAGGCTGGGATTGGTGTGATCTAGCCCCAGGGTCCCTGCTTTCAAAGGAAGTGAGCAGCATGGTCAGAGACAGATGATAAGCAGTTAACAGGCAAATGAGCAAGATGATTTTTAAAAATTAACTATTTTTTAGAGCAGTGTGCAACAAAATTGAGAGGAAGGTCCAGATAGCCTATCTATTCCCTGCCCCCTATATGTATAGCCTCCCCCATAGCCAACATCCCATACCATACTGCCACATTTGTTATAGTCAAGGAACCTGCACTAACACATCATAATCACTCAAAGTCCATAGTTCATATTAGGATTCACTCTTGGTGTTGGACAGTCTATGCATTTGGACAAGCTAGGTTTTGTTTGTTTGTTTTGGCACTGGGGATTGAACCCAAGGGTGGTCTACCTTTGAGATACAACCCCAGCTGATTGTTTTATTTGTTTTTGGTGCTGAGGATTATAGGTGTGTATCACTAGGATTTTCTTTAGCTGGACATGGTAGTTCATACCTGAAATCCCAGTACTTGGGAGGCTAAGACAGGAGGATCACAGGTTTGGAGCCAGCCTCAGCAACTTAGTGAGGCGCTCAGCAATGTAGTGAGACCCTGTTTCAAAACAAAAAATAAAAAGGGCTGGGGTGAGCCGGGCATGGTGGTGCATGCTAAAACAGGCGGTTAAGGACAGCCTCTGGAAGGGACCAGACACTATTCTCTGGGCCAGAGTGCTCCAGGCAGAGGGAGCGGCAGGCACCAAGGCCGCAGGTGTAACTGAGCAGATGGGGGCACAACACAGCAAAAGTGGGCCTGAGAAGGCTGGGGTGTAGCTCACTGCTCCAGGCAGCCTAGTGCTCACAGCCCCGGGCTGATCCCCCAACACTGTTAAAAAAATTTTTTAAAGTAAAAATAATGGGCCTGAGGGAAAAGGTAATCTGGTAGGAGGATGCATACAGAGATTCTTTAATTTTTTTATTATTTGGTACTGGGGATTGAACCCAGGGGCATTCTACCTCTGAGCTACAACCCCAGCCCTATTTTATTTTATTTTGAAACAGGGTCTTGCTAGGTTGATGAGGGTCTCAGTACTTGCTGAGGCTGTCCTCAAACCTGTGATCCTCCTATCTCAGCCTCCCAAGTATTGGGATTACAGTTGTCTACCACCACGCCTGACGTTTTTTTATTTTAATTTATTTTTTTGTACAGGGAATTAAACCCAGGGGATTCTATCTCTGAGCTATACCCCCAGCCCTATTTTATTTTTTATTTTGAAACAGGGTCTTGATAGGTTGATGAGAGTCTCACTACTTGCTGAGGCTGTCCTTGAACCTGCAATCTTCCTGTCTCAGCCTCCCAAGTACTGGGATTACAAGCATGTGCCACCATGCCTGGCTTTTTTTTTATTTCTTTTTAAATTAAAAATGCAATCCTTCCATTTTTTAAGGAAGGATAAAGGCTTACAATAACTAAGAACAAGTAGGTCTTATAACTATCCTAACCTCTCCAGTCTCTTGACCAAGAAACAACTACCCACAAATATATTTTATGAATCCTTTCAGAAATCTCATCAACTATTGGTCTCATTCAACTATTGGTCTTTTTTTTTTTTTTTTTTGGTGCTGGGGATTGACCCCAGGGGCATTCTATCTCTGAGCTACACCCACAGCCATATTTTATTTAAAAACAGGTTTTAAGTTGCTGAGGCTGTTCTCCAACCTATAATCCTCCTGTCTCAGTCTCCTAGGTACTGGGATTATAGACGTGCACTACCACGCTAGGCTTTAGATGGGGTCTGACTGTGTTATCCAGGCTGGTCTCAAACTTCTGCCTCAGCCTCCTAGGTAGCTGGGACTACAAATCAGAATTCTTTACTGGAGAGTACTGCCTAGACTTCAGAGTAACCTCACAGTTCCTGAAAGGGACAGCTTCCCTTTATACTGGGTAAATGTGCATAGTGGGCTAGGCCATTAGAGTTTCTCATTTATATAAAATTAGAGAGGCTGGAAGTCTACATTTCCATTCAAAGAGCTGCTTTTTAAAAGCATCTGCTGATTCTATAGAGGCTGAGAAATAAAGTATTTGTAAATACAAATACTTAGAAAGTTGAATTAACTGCAGTGTCAGGGCTTTTACAAAGCAGACAGAGCTGATAAGCAAGCTGCATGGCGCAGTGGTGCCCATGGGGTATTTCACTTTTTAAAGCGATGGGGCAGGCAGGGTATTTAGAGTCCCTGGACACATCCAGTCATGCAGTGCAGTGATGGAAGAATTGTGTCCAACCCAGAGTTAGCAGGATAAGGGTCACAACTTTCAATGATTTGATGCTTCAGGTTTATTTATTAGTGGTTGGTCACATTTTTAGATGAATCAATTCAATTATCCAATTGGTACTTATTTAACCCAGGAAAAAAATGAGCATGGCTTGTATGGGTTAACAAAAGCATACATGAAGTGAGATTTTTCCAGTACTACGCACTGAACTACATACTTATAACCTACATAGGGTATAGCTATATACCTTCGTCTTACATCATCTCATTTAATCTTCACATCACCCCTTTGATGTAGGTGTCACTATCTTCATTTGTGTGTGTGTGTGTGGTACTGGGGATTGAACCCAGAGGAATACTACCTCCAAGCTACACCCCCAGTCCTTTTTATTTTTTTGTTTTGAAACAGGGTCTCAGGGTCTTGCTAAGTTGCTGAGAGTCTTGCTACATTGCTGAGGCTGTCCTCGAACCTGGGATCCTCCTGTCTCAGCCTCCCAAGTACTGGGATTACAGGCATGTGCCACTACACTATCTTCATTTATGAATGAAAGAACTGAAGCTCAAAGAGTTAAGGATCTGCTTAACTGCTAAGTGACCTGAAGGTCACTTAGCACATAAATTGTGCAGCCAGGTTTGAATCCAGGGAGTGCACTGATAGCTGATTTGGACTTTAATTTGTGGACAATTTGTAATTCTGTAGGTCTTTGTATGGTCCTTTTCAATTTTGAACTGGGGAATGCCTTGAAAAAAGATGGAGGGAAGAGGTGTCTGGTAGCATTATACAGGGTTCTCAGAGGTAGGAAAGAAATGGAGTGCAGAGAGAGGTGGTAGATGGTTCTGAGAGCAATTCAGTTGCTGGAGATGGAGTGACTAGAGTTTGGGTCTAGAAGACCTGGTTCTAGCATTGTCCCTGCCCCGCTGCACGACTGGGGAATCTCAAGCCAAGTTTCAGCTGCGTTCCTCAAGCTTAGTTAGTCCTCCCTGAAATGGGTTAGTAAATTGAGACTAGAAAACCCCTCGGTTCTTTCAAACTCTAAAATTCTGCCTGAGCCGGGCATGGTGGCGCACTCTTATAATCTCAGTACTTGGGAGGCTGAGACAGGAGGAATGGAGGTTCACAGCCAGCCTCAGCAACTTGGTAAGGCCCTCTGGAACTTAGTGAGACCCTGTTTCAAAATAAAGAATAAAATAGAGGTAGGGGTGTAGCTCAGAGGTAGAATGCCCTTGGGTTCCATCTCCTGTACCCCCCCTCCACACACAAAAATCTGCCTGATGCCTTTAAATTTTAACGTGTTCTAGAGATTTACATATGAAGACCCTAAATATCCTGAATCCAGGCCTTTTTTGGTGGTCCTGGGGATTGAACCGAGGGGTGCTTTACCACTGAGCTACATCCTCAGTCCTTTTGTTTTATCTTGAGACAGGGTCTCACTAAGTTGCCTATAACTGTGATCCTCCTGTCTCAGCCTCCCCGGTTGCTGGGATTATAGGTGTGTGCTACCAAGCCTGGCACCCGGCCCAGAAGAGAATTTAGATGTAATAATCCTCAATATAATCTTTCTTCTCAAATATAAAGGAATAGAATTAGTTTTGAGAATGCTTTCTAATCCAGGTTATATTGAGACAAGCCAAGCATTTCTGCATCTTTCTGTATCCTTTAAGAAAATGATTAGGGTGTTGCTGCTGCTGCAGTGGTTGATATTAAAATCAAACAAAAATATTACTTTTGAAACAAGTAAAATGATTTAAACCTATCTAAGAAATTTTATGAAAATATACCTAGGAGGCACAAATTGCATTGTCATCAAATTAATTTGCTTCTTAGGCTCAAATTTAATTTAAAATGAGACATTTCTTCAATTCTTCAATCCACAGACTGTAAAGGGATTTTGGATAGAGAACAAAGGAAATGAATATAGTAATGTATGAGTAAATAACCAACATAATGGTTATGTTGTTTTCTGTTGCTTGTGATGCTTCTAGAAAGTATTTGCAACAACTTACTGATGAATTGGCTCTTGCTGGTGTAAAGCCAACTCATCTCTGGCTTACATATGCAAACTTCCCCATATCCTACAACAAATCCATTACTAAGACCTACTAAGTCCTTGGCTGTGTTTCTCATAACTGATCTTCCTATTTACTGACATGAGGTGGGATTTCCCCATGAAACAGCCTTTTCTTTAGAATAACCCACTGGGCAAAGGTCTCTTCCCAAAACAAAGTCTTCACCAAGCTATGTTATTAAAGCTTCAGGGATCCCATGGCTTATAGGATGAAATCTAAATTCTGCAGCTGAGCTTCCCATTGGCTCAGGCAGGCAAGTGCTTGGCTTCCTTTACAGACTTTAATCCTCCACATCTGAGATTCTGCTACTTGGAATCCTTTGCTCTTTTCCTCTGCCAATTCAGGGTCATCGCCCCCTTCCATTCTATCTTGAAATTCTCTGCCTTCAGGATGTTTTCTTTGTTTAGTAGCTATTTAGCAGATAAACAGCTTTTGTTTTTGAGCTTTTAATCACATTAAGTCTTTTAAGATAAATTATCCAAGTCTAGGGATAAACAGCATGCAGAGATTTTTTCCTTCTTTAAGAACCACCCAGAGTGATTTTACTTTGTCAGAAACAGGACTCTTAATTTTTAGGCGTTTGCTGCTTCACTAGGAATCCACACTAGAACCAGAGCAAAATGACTCTTTATGGTGACCTCTAGCGGGCACAGGATAATCCTACATAATTAGGAAAAGTGGAAGGAGGGCGAAGTAAAACCTTCCTAGTAACCAGCCAGGTTACTTTGTGGTCAGATGACCGCATCCCACCCCACCCTTCTCCACCCTTATTTTTCCTTCCAGTATTTGTTTTGCATCTAACATAGTTTGCCTTACGACTCACCTGTTTCGCCTCTGGCGGGCTGCGCTGCCGGTGTTGGGTGTCGAGTGAATAGATGGTAGCGGTTTAAAATGACCTCTGCCAAGTGTAACCCACTCCCTGGGCAACCAGCAGAGCTCGGGGTAGTTTGCAGCGCGTAGCCTGAAGGGGCTCTTTGCGTTCCGAGGGTCGGTGCTGCAGCCGGATCGGGGGTGCACGGGGACGGTAGAGATCCTATGAAAAAGATGCCAACGAAGGCAACACGAAATTCTGCCTTTGCCAGTGGAAAGGCGATTCTCCCGACTTTCGCCCCACTCTACGGGAGGCGCCGCGAGCGGGTCCCGGCGCTACTGTAGGCGCCTTCCCGGGACCGGCGCGGGGAGCGCGGGGGCCGGGCCGCTGCGCGGGCTGGCGGCGGCTTCGCGCGGGGGCTGGGTGTGCGGCCGCCTTCGAGCGCGGCACGTGGGGCGCCCGCGCGGGGAGAGGACGCGCAAAGTCTGCAGGCGAAGCAGCGGCTGGCGCGCCTTCTTTGAGGGATCCTTTGGAACGGTCTCCGAAGCCCCGGTTCTGGATAGTTTATGGAAACAGCTCTGGCCAAACGCCGTCTGTCCCCGCCCCTCTGAGCCCCAGTCCTCACCTCTGCACCCCGCCTTACCCTCCGGTCGCCTCCCCGTTAAAAAGGCCCCGGGGAGCTGCCCAAGTCACCCCGATGGCCCGGGGCGGGACGTGGCGGCGGGCTCCGGGCCGCGGGGCCGGCGGCCGCCCCGCGCATCCCCGCCCCGCGGATGCCTCCGGCCGCGGCGGGCGGGAGCCCCGGGAGGCCGGCGTCACGCGCGGGGAGCCCGAGTCCGGGGCGGGGCGCCGGGGAATCCCAGCCCGCGCGAGCCGGGGAGGTGCGCGCGGGCGGCGGGCGCGGGCGGGCGGCGCGCGGAGGGAGGTGAGCGGCGGAGCCGGAGGCGAGGAGGAGGCCGGCGAGGGAGGCCCCGCCCCCGCCTCTCGGAGCCGGCTCCTCGCCGCCGAGCCGCTCACTTCGCCTCTCGCCTCTGGACGGCTGCGGGGCGGCTGCCCGAGCCGCGGCCGGAGGGAGCGCCGCCGGGACCCGGAGCCTGGCGCGCGGCGCCTCCGCTCGGCGCCCGCGCCCCTCTGGGAGGTCGGCGCCGCCGCCGGGGCAGGCGCCCGCCTCGCAGGGCATCCCCGCGCGCGAGGGGCGGCGGCGCCGACCCCGACCCCGACCCCGCCGCGCTCCCGGCCGGGGACGCAGCGCTGGCGCCGGAGGGGGCTCCCCGGCCGCCCGCGGGGACCGCCGCGCGGAGGGCGCGCCGCTAGCAGCCGCGCGGGGCTGCGAGGAGGCTCGAGCCCGGGGTCCCGGGCCGGCGCCGGGCGGGAGCGGAGCCCCGCCCCGAGGGACAGCGGGCCCCGACGGCGCGCCCCGGGGTCCGCCCGAGGCAGGCAGGCCCCGCGCGGCGGCCGGGCAGCGGCGGCGGCGCCCTCGGGCCGAGGGGCCCCGGGGCGGCCAGCCATGACCTTCGGGCGCAGCGGGGCGGCCTCGGTGGTGCTGAACGTGGGCGGCGCCCGGTACTCGCTGTCCCGGGAGCTGCTGAAGGACTTTCCGCTGCGCCGCGTGAGCCGGCTGCACGGCTGTCGCTCGGAGCGCGACGTGCTGGAGGTGTGCGACGACTACGACCGCGAGCGCAACGAGTACTTCTTCGACCGGCACTCGGAGGCCTTTGGCTTCATCCTGCTCTACGTGCGCGGCCACGGCAAGCTGCGCTTCGCGCCGCGGATGTGCGAGCTCTCCTTCTACAATGAGATGATCTACTGGGGCCTGGAGGGCGCGCACCTCGAGTACTGCTGCCAGCGCCGCCTCGACGACCGCATGTCCGACACCTACACCTTCTACTCTGCGGACGAGCCGGGCGCGCTGGGACGCGACGAGGCGCGACCCGGCGGGGCCGAGGCGGCCCCCTCCAGGCGCTGGCTGGAGCGGATGCGGCGGACCTTCGAGGAGCCCACGTCGTCGCTGGCCGCGCAGATCCTGGCCAGCGTGTCCGTGGTGTTTGTGATAGTGTCCATGGTGGTGCTGTGCGCCAGCACGCTGCCTGACTGGCGCGCAGCGGCCGCCGACAACCGCAGCCTGGATGACCGGAGCAGGTACTCCGCCGTCCCTGGGAGGGAGCCCTCCGGGTAGGACCCACTACTACTCTGCCCGTCCCGTCCGTCCTGTCGCCTCTGTCCGTCCCGTCCGTCCATCCCGTCTTTGTCCTCTCTGCCTGGCTGCCGAACCAGGCTGGGTCCCGGGCCCAAGGAGGCTCCAGGGGCGCCAACTAAGGGTCCCTACTCACCTGCTTCCCGGGCACAAGCTGGGTCTGACACATAAACTAGATGCGCAGCTAGCTCAAGGGCGAAATCCCCAGGCCTGGGTAGGGGCAGATAGAGATGCACAAACCTCCTAATTTTGTAGTTTACATATGAGCAAAGAGCAACCTGCTAATTAGAATTCGCCAAACTTATTGCATGTTAGCATGCAATAATTTAACCTGGAGCTAATATCAGTTCGAAATAGTTGCCAGTTTTTGGTGGTGTTTGAAAGGATGAAGTCTGCTGTGCACTGCCCACACATGCTACACACCCTGCCCCCGGCATCACAGCACGTGTGCTGTGGTGGAATTGCCGTATGATAAAGGAGGCTAATTTAATGAGAGACTCTAAATAGTGGGTGTCTGTGCCCCTTTCTCCCTTCTTTGGCCATCAGGGATGAAGTTAGCAAAGCTCCTGTCCACCCTTTGGTACCAAAGATTCACACTGTGTCGTCGTCCAGAGGGTCTTCAGTGTGGGGAGGGAATGACATTGCTTTGGGAGAGGAGAAAGATCGAAACTTCACTAACCCAGGGACAGTGTTTGAGTAGTTCATATTTTTTTCTTTCCACTTTACTAGGATGAAAGGAAAATACTTTGATCTTTCCTAAGATCGGGTTTACCTCTTAATGGTGATAACATTTTTCTGTTTTTAGTACAAGTGAGTTTATTTTGCATATTTGGTGGGAGGAATGAGCATACTAAAGTTGGACTTTCAAGGGAGACAGCCATTTTGGGCACAACACCCAAAATGTATATTCTGTTTTACCTTGGTTTGATAACTGTTTTAAGATCCCCCCTCCATGTGCTTTTTATTTCATTTCATTTTCCCCCATTCACTTTTTAAATTCAAGGTTGCACCCTGTAATTTTTTTCCTGATAGGCCTGGGTCTGTTAGGAATGGTGCTGTTTCTTGGTACTTCAGTGGATTACTTCCACATAATGTTCTTCCTGTGGGGAGTAAAGCTTTCTACATAAATCTAAGAAGTAAATAAAATTGTCTAGTACCACAGAGTCCATTACTGATATGCCATCTTGGCATGAAATCCAAGACACATGCTTTGGAAAGAAATAAATTAGGAAACTCATTTTCTTTATTGTATTAGGTTCTAATTGTTTTCAATTTACAGATAAGAATTACTTATTTGGTAGTCCAATAGTACAATAAAATTAATTTATATAGCTAAATATATAAGTGCCCTTGATTTTTTTTTTAAGAGGGTCACAGGAAAATGAGCCATAAATGACTGGCCTTGAAATGATTCACTAGTAACTAGATTTTAAGGTTAGAGAAGGTTTGAGCTACATGAGCAAAGGAGATAAGAGAATCAGGTTATTAGTACAAATATTGAGGGAGTTGGCTAAACCAGTATATAAGCAAAAACAGTTGAAATACATGAATAATAATTTTTTGACGGAGGGAAGGAGATTTGGGAGAAGGTGAAGGCAGCCTGGAGATCATTAATGTAAAGCATTTGGAAAGGAATGAGAAATGAATAATAATTTTAGGGAAAGACACAGAAGAAGCAAAAAAAGGGAAGAGGCAGTGATGGAAAAGAGGGAGACTGCAAAAGAAGTGAAGAAAGAAAATAGTAATGGTTAATTTGTATATGTATTTTACGTATGTATATAATTATTCAAGCCAGAACTGTTTCCTGGATACCCAGATATTTCAGGCGAATGCATGTTTTTCTTGGCTTAATGGCCCAGTTTTAAGCTTCCCTCTACGAGTGAAGGTATACGAAAACCAATATCTGTAATCCCAGACCGATAAGCTGAAGGATGACCTAATGCCAGCGGATGCTACACACTGCTGGGGAAGCCTCTCACTGGCTTTCAACAGAGAAGTATGGTCTTTCAAGCTGCGCCTGGTATGGTTGCTGAAATTAGTCTTTTTTTTCTGGGGGCAGGGGTAGGATACTAGGGATTGAATCCAGGGCTATTCTACCTCTGAGCTATACCCCCAACCTCTTTTATTTCTTATTTTGGAACAGGGTCTCCTTAAGTTGCTAAGGGTCTTACTACGTTGTGGAGGCTGTCCTTGAACCAGGATCCTCATCCTCATGTCTCAACCTCCCAAGTACTGGGATTACAGGCGTGCACCACCACGCCCAACTGAAATTAGTCTTTTAGCTAATTTAAAATGATCATTCTGATCATTTGACCATATTTGGGGTCTATTAAATAAAGCCCAAACTCTTTTCTTGGCCTTCAGAGGCTCTTTATGATTTCACCACAACCTGCCACTCTTGATTTATCCCATCATAATCTGCAAGCATTTTTTTGAGTATCTGCTGTTTCAAGGCACCATTGATGTTCCAAAGATTGTAACTTTTTATTGGAAAGAAAAGTTGTTGTGTAGAACTCAGAGGCACAATAGATCCTTTGAGAGTCGAATTGTTCTGAGAAGGCCTTTAAAGTCAGGGAGGATAGAAAACAAACATCATCAGAAGGTCATGGAAGTTGTTGTGCACTGCCCAACATTGATTGGCAGGGGTGTCATTTATATAGACTAGTTTATGCAACCTAAACAACAATTCACAGGTTGTGCTCCACCGGGGAACAAAATAAGGAGGCTTTTCCAGGTAAAAGGATTAGCATGGGCACAGGCATAAGCATGAAACTTGTATATTGTGTTTAGGGAGTGAGAATCCAGTGATGGAGTGGCTAGAGAACAGATGTGAGGGGGAATCATTTTATTTTGCAGGCAGTGGCTAGCCATAGGTTGGTTCATAGAGTTTGGGGCGAGTGGATTATGCATATAAAATAATGAATGTGGTGTGTACTTGTAACGTGAACTGGAGAAGGGGGGAGATTGGACACAGGAAGATGAATTTGGAGATCATTTAGAGGGAGGGGATGAGAGCTTGGGTTGCTTTGTGGTGGTAAGAATGGAGAATATATGACAACTTTGAGACATACTAAGGAAGAATCAAAATTGCTCCAGGACATTGGGAAGACAGCTGCATTGGGCTGATTCAGGGGGCTTCCAGGGGCTAGGAGGGCTCCCTGCCGCCTGCAGGCTCCACTCCTCCAGCCTGGCCTGCTTACTCGTTCCTGAACTACCCCGACATCTCTTACTGTGCAATTTCTCGCCTACTGAAATTGGGTCATTCATCAAGTCCAACTTGGGTTCTGTTTCTCTCTTGAAGCCTTTAGTGGCCTTCTTAGTAGATGTGAGGTTTCCTCCTGAACGTCTTGAGGGATTGCTTGTTTGTACTGCTTATTTGGCATCTATAATATACTTCCTAGCATGGTAGTTATTTTCTCATATAAATGTGTCCTGGCCCCTAAGCTTAGATTAGATGAAAAGCTCTAGAAGGCAGGTAAATTCTCTGATACTATTCATTATTACAGCATTTTTAAGAAAAAATAGTTTTCAGGTACAATAAATATATATTGTTTATATTATATTTCAAAATATAACGTTTTAGAAATATATCTTTTGTGGCACAGTTTCAAGAACTGCTTGGGGTAAGGCAGTAGGCTTCAGGTGCCAGAACTCTTTAGTTGAAGCAGATGGAATCCTGTGCTAGAGTAAAAAAAGTCTATCAAATTAAGAAACAATTATTTATCAAGTACTTATTGTACAAAGAGAATAAGGAACATGGTTTCTTTAAAAAACATTTTTTTGTGGTGCTTGGGATGAAACCCAGGCCCTTGCACATGCTGGGTGGGTACCACTGAGCTCCATTCTCAGCCCTTTCTAAAATTTTATTTTCAGCCAGGCGTGGTGGTGCACACCTGTAATCCAGTACTTGGGAGGCTGAGACAGGAGGATCTCAGGTTTGAGGCCAGCCTCAGGAATGTAACAAAAGCCAGTTTCAAAATTAAAAAGGGCTGGGGGTATAGCTCAGAGGTAGAGTGTCCCTGTGTTCAATCCCAGTACCACAAAAGAAAAAAATTCTTAAAAGTTAAATTATTGAGTCAAAGGACATGTACACTTGTAATTTCCATAGATGATTCCAAACTACTCCAAAAAGATGGTATCAGTACCATAAGAAAATTAATAAATTAGCCCTTTGTTTATTATATGAGTTGCAAATACTTTATTCTCTAATGGACCCCATTAAAAGATAAGCACAATTGCCTAGAACATAGCAACTATACTTTTTTTTTTGTACTGAGGATTGAACCCAGGGGCATTCTACTTCTGAGCTACACCCCCAGCCCTTTTTCAGTTTTTATTTTGAAACAAGGTCTTGCTCAGTTGCTGAGGGCATTGCTAAGTTGCTGAGGCTGGCCTCAAACCCACAATCCTGTCTCAACCTCCCAAATACTGGGATTACAGGTCCACACCACCGCACCTGATAGCAACTATGCTTATAATATCTAGCTATTGAAAAAATACATAATGATTAAAAATAAACATGAACTTTTTTTTGTGTGTGGTACTGGGGATTGAATCCAGGGCCATTCTACCTTTGAGTGACAACCCAGCCCTTTTTTTAGTTTTTGTTTTGAATCAGGGTCTTTCTGGTGTGGTAAGAGTCTTGCTAAGTTGCTGAGGCTGGTCTCAAACCTGTGGTCCTCCTGTTTCAGCCTCCCAAGTACTGGGATTACAGGGGTGTGTCACCACGCCCAGCTGCAATAACTATTCATCACCGGTGAATTCCTATAATTGTGCCAGTCACTGTCCCAGGCACTGTGGGCACAGAGATTCATGAGACAAGGTTCCTGCTCTTATGAAGCCAGCCAACTAGAAATGATAGTAGGCCAAACAAATGCATAAGAATTTCAGATTGTGAAAGGTGGCATGAGTTGAGTCCTAAATGTGAGAAATAGCCATTCTGGGTAGAAAACAGACTGAGGGATTAAAAGTAAATACTGCAAGATCTGGCAGGCAAAGGCATACAGGGCTCGATATAGGGGAGTATCAGTGGCGAGGTGAGAATGGTTTGATTCAGCTCAGGGGAGCGTTTCTATGAGGGACTAGGAAACTGAGATACTGTGGACTGAGGGAAGTTGTAGGGCCTACGGACATTGGGGTCCATCTGGCATGGGCGCCTTGCCCACATGTGGTGAGCCATGAACACAGCTCTGTTCTGTAGGGTTTTGCTTCCCATTTTAGGATATTGTGAGGAGGAGGATCTGGAAGAGGGATCCTCAGGGAGCTGGTGGGAGAGGGGTCATGGACCATCTTCCTTACTGTACAACTGAAACCATCTCTTTGAGAGGACTGTGGTGGGTTAAAGATCTTTAGTGAACACATTCCCAGCCTCCCTTGATGAACCAATTCACCAGTTCCAGTAACCAGTTAATCGTAGAGTGGTGATGTTCTTAACGTTTTATCTGATTGTTAAGATAAACTAGATTCTCCAGGCAGTTTGCCTTCCAATAACATCTGGGTTTTATTCTGACACTGACAAGGAGATAAATGTTCTTTGTGGCACTTAAACATACAGACAAGTCATGCTTTAAAATTACTAAGCACTGCTGCCCGTTTCATAAAAAGATGCTCTTTGCTGGTTGCCTTTGAGAAGTTCTGACTTCTGAAAGACAGGTCAGTAGAAAGTAGTTGTCCCTTTTACTGTCTGGCCCCTTTTGAGGGACTTCTGCCCCTCACAGTCTTAGCAGAAGTGTTCTCTTGAGTTTTTGATCTCTTTAGCAATGCAAAATCTGGTGATAATTTTGATCTGTTCTTTAGAAATTCTTTCTAAAAGTTGCTTCATGTAGGAATTTTGATCTTTAATTTGTATTATTTTTGTATTGGAGCATTTGAGATTTTAAAATGTTTAAATTTCTTATAGTGTTATTTTAAGCCCAAATTTTAAAATTTAAATAATCAAAGTGAAATGCCAGGTGATGGAAATTTAAAAATCAATTGTGTTATTTCTATTGCCTTTGTGTTCAATATTATATAAACCCAGTAGGTTTTAAAGTATGTTAAAAATAAAAAGCAGTATTTGAAACTGAAGATGAAAGTTTCAGTGCTTTTGCTCTGCAGATATGGTGGTTATTTTCAGAAGTCAGTAATTAATAGATCTCCGATAAGATTGAACATAACCCAGAACCTCAGTTAAATCCCGTTCTTTCACAGTGAACTATTTCTTTTAAATACATACGGGGTTTTTCTATCTGTTGCCAATTTTAGAATTCTGTGGAAACTTTGTTTTGTCAATGTCTTTTTTTTTTCTAACCAAAGTGCTTTTTTCTCCTTTTTGGCAAGCAGATTATTTTCAATATTATTCTTTTAATTAAAACTTTGCTCATTGAAAAAAAAGTGTTATGTGAAAAGTTAACATGCTCTTCTCTCCTTAGTTCACTACCCACTTTCTGGGTTTTCTTCTAGAAATGTTCCATGGACATACAAACATATACATATGCACATACATGTATATAAACACATACATGCATATGCGCACAATGATATATAGATATTTTCTTTTTAAAATATATAATTAGGATCATTACATAACCTTGTTCATCAGTTTGCCAGATTTCTCTCTAGAATATGAATGAGCTGGGTGTGGTGGCATATACCTGTAATTCCAGTACTTGGGAGGCTGAGAAAGGAGGATAGTAGGTTTATGGCCAGCCTCAGCAACTTAGAGGGCTCTCAGCAACTTAGTGAGCCCTTGTTTTAAAATAAAAAATAAAATAGGGCTGGGAGTGTAGCTCAGAGGTAGAATGCCCCTGGGTTCAATTCCAGTACCACAAAAAATTTAATTTATGTGTATGCATTTATTTATTTTTGGTGTTGGCAGTTGAACCCAGGACCTCACCCATGCTAAATCTGTTATCTACCTCTGAACTACACCTGCAGCCTCATCTTCTCTCTCTTTTTTTGTAGTACTAAGGATTGAACACAGGGATGCTCTATACTCAGTTATTTCTCCAGCCCTTATCCTTTTTTTAAAAAATGCATTTTAGTGTGTGGTACTGGGGATTGAATGCAGAGGTATTCTACATCTCAACTACACCCCAGCCCTATTTTATTTTTAAACAGGGTCTCATTAAGTTGCTGAGGGCTTGCTAAATTGCTGAGACTAGCCTTGAACCTGCAATCCTTCTACCTCAGTCTCCTAAATACTGGGATTACAGGCATGCACCACCATGCTTGGGCTCCTTTATTTCTTATTTTGAGACAGGGTCTTGTTAAATTGCTGAGTCTGTTCTCTAACTTGCATCCTCCTGCCTCAGCCTCCCAAATCACTGGAATTATAGGCATGTGCAACTGCACCCATCCCCATGTCTGGTTTTTGAAAAGAGAAAATGGTAAGCACTTGGGACTTATATCTCAATGTGGTATTGAGCAGAAGACATAATTTGGTTTCTTTTTCCCTCTTTCTTTGCTTTGAGACAGGGTTTTGCTAAGTTGCCCAGGCTGGCTTCAAAAAAATTTTTTGTGGTACTGGGGATTGAACCCAGAAGCAGTCTGCCTCTGAGCTACACCTGCAGCCCTTTTTTTTATTAATTGTTCTGAAACAGGGTCTCTCTTACTAGGTTGCTGAGAGTCTCTCTATGTGGCAGAGGCTGTCCTTGAACCTGTGATCCTTCTGTCTCAGCCTCCCAAGTACTAGGATTACAGATGTGTGCTACCACCCCTGGCTGGCTTCAAACTTTTTTTTTTTAAGTACCGGGGATTAAACCCAGGGGGACGTTTTACCTGTGAGTTACACCCCCAGCCCTATTTTATTTTATTTTATTATTATTGTTATTATTATTTTTTTGGCAGTACCCAGGATTGAACCCAGTGGCATTCTTCCTCCAGGCTACATCCCCAGCCCTATTTTTTTAATTCTTTTTATTTTTGAAAGAGGGTCTCACTAAGTTGCAGAGGGCCTCACTAAGTAGCTGAGGTTGGCGGCAAACCTGCAATCATCCTGTCTCAGCCTCCCAAGCACTGGGATTACAAGTGTGTGCCACCATGCCCAGCTTATTTTATTTTTTATTTTGAAACAGGATCTCACTAAATTGCAGAGGGCCTAAGTTGCTGAGGCTGGCTGCGAACCTGTGATCTTCCTGTCTCAGCCTCCCAAGTACTGGGGTTACAAGCATGCGCCACCACACCTGGCAGGCCTCAAACTTTTTTTTTTTTTGTTTTGCTGTACTAGGGATTGAACCCAGGGGCATACCCCCAGCCCTATTTTTTATCCTTTACTTTGAAACCGGGTCTGGCGAAGTTGCGGAGGGCCTCACTAAGTAGCTGAGGCTGGCCGCGAACCCGGATTCTCCAGTCTCTGCCTCCCAAGTACCGGGATTACAAGCGTGTGCCACCACGTCTGGTGGCCTCAAACTTTTGATCATCCTGCTTCAGCTTTCTTTGTAGCAAGAATTATAGGCGTCTGCTTCCACACCATTTGCCTTAATTTTAAAAGGTCACTCTAGGAGTTTGGCATGTAGCTCAGTGGTAGAGTGCTTGCCTAGCATGTGCAAGGCCAGGTTCAATCCCCACTACAAAAAAAAAAAAAAAAGCTGGCTCCAGCTAGGTGTGGGAATAGACTGTAGGGTGCAACTGTGCACTGGCCCACTGTTAGCTGGTTTCCTTAGCATCTCACCAAAGTGTCTAGGCTCTGGTTTTCCTTGACATTCAGAGTGCTGCCACTGTGAGTCTTAGGTCCAGGCAGCTAAATGTCATGTTGGTGCAGGCTGTGGGTGTAGGGTGTCCTTTTTCATTTTCTGGATAGAGGTATTGTTGTAATCAGATAACTTTACCTCTGCCATCATGGTGTATCAAGGGTCCTTTGTGTGTGTGTGTGTGTGTGTGTGTGTGTGTGCGCGCGTGCACGTGCTACTGGGGATTGAACCCAGGGGCATTCTACCTCTGAATTACACCCCCAGCCCTATTTTCTTTTTATTTTGAAACAGAGTCTCACTAAGTTGCTGACAGCCTTGCTAAGTTGCTGAGGTTGGCCTCAAACTTGCCATCCTTCTGTCTCAGTCTCCCAAGTCCTGGGATTACAGGTGTGCACCACCAGGACCAGCTGTTTGTATATTTTAAAGTGACATAGATTTCTAAATTCTTTCAAGGATCAACAGAATTTGGGGATCACTGTGCCTGAACTTGTTAGAGACAGGCAAGAACTGTGGGGTAGTTTGGGGACCACATAGGTAAATCATGATAGTATCACAAAGTGTCAGGAGATAGGGATGGTCAGCAAGGGAGTGTCTTGTCAAAAAGCAGCTTCTAAGCAACATGTTAAGTAACTCCAGCTTTATGGGTGGGGCAGTGTGCCAAGGAAGCATCTGAGCCCTTGACAACAGTGAAAATCCAGGAAGACCACATCAAGCTTTCCTCAAACTCCTCCTCATGACAGGGTTTCCTGACAGGGTGTCATCTCCCCCCATTTGCTTACAGTGTGTCTGCCCTGATGATCACTCCAGAGCTGGTCATACTGTATGATGCCATGCATTTTGGAGAAAGCAGGGGCATTCCCATTTCTGTCTCCATGTCACCTTGTGAGAACCTTTGCATGGTGCATACTTCTTGTGTGTATGACAGGGATGAGAAAAAGGATATGACAGAACTCCCTCCACATGCCAGGCAATGATGTGAATTGCCTTATGTATACAAAACCTTCTGAGGGCATTATGATCTCAAGTTCACATGAGGCTTGGAGAAGCCAAGGGACAGGTCACGCAGTGTGAGGGGCTTGGGGACCCGCCCAGTTCTGGTCCCAGAGCCTTTGTGCTTGGCTGAAACTCTGTTGCTTTCTGTGCAACAGCAACCCCATCTTTGGGTGGATAAATCATGCGTGGGGAATTTTGACTCACATCTCAAGAACCAAATTAAGGACCAAATTGAATTTAATTGATAGTTACTGTTATATATGTCATTTTAGAACCAAGGAAATGAAAAAGATTTTTTTGATCCCTAGAAAGATAAAAATTAAATTTTACTAGTTAACACTGTATACTGGCACAGTATACACTGGGCTTTTAAACCAAATTGTCAGCTGGGTATGGTGGCACACGCCTGTAATCCCAGTACTTGGGAGGCTGAGACAGGAAGATCACAGGTCTGCGGTGAGCCTCAGCAACCTCTTAGGCCCTCCTCAACTTAGTGAGACGCTGTTTCACAATAATAAAATAAAATAGGGCTGGGGTGTAACTCAGAGGCAAAATGCCTCTGGATTCAATATCCAGTACCATAATAAACAAACAAAATAAATTAAAACAAATTGTCCCTATTTTTCAATTAACATATATATATATATATTTTGTGTGTGTGTGTGTGGTACTGGAGATTGAACCCAGGGACATTCTACCTCCAAGCTACAGCCCCAGCCCTATTTTATTTTATTTTAGTTTTTGCTTTGAAATGTTCTCACTAAATTGCAGATGGCCTCGCTAACTTTCTGAGTCTGGCCTTAAACCTGTGAACCTCCTGTCTCAGCCTCCCAAGTACTAGGATTACAGGTGTGTGCCACCATGCCTGGCTGTATAATTTTTTTTAATGTTGATGCTAAGCCATTATAGTAAATGTTCTGAGAAATTTTTCTTAAATATAAGACTGTTGAAAATAAAACAAAATTTAAGCATTTAGAAACATGAAGAATTTCTTATGCCAATCAAAATGTGTTTTTCTTGAACAGAACTACTGAAAACTTAAGAAGCAGAACAAATCAATCTGTGAAATAAAAGAAACTCATGCTTTCCAAAGGTAGAAGAGGAAATTATGCATAAAAGCCATTATAAAGTCTTTGAGGCATGTAAAAAATATAGATTATAATACAGTGAACATTTGTGTACCCACCACCCAACAGAAGAAATAAAACATAAAAAATATAGCCCACTGGGTACTTCTTTTCCTTTGAAATCCTTTCCTTTTCCACAGAAATTGCCCATCTCCTGGTTTTTCTTTTTTTGTTACTGTTTTTGTGGTGTTGGGGATTGAACCAGGGGCATTCTACCTCCAAGCTACATCCCTAGCCTATTTTATTTTTTAGTTTGGAACAGGGTCTCACTAAGTTGCTAAGGCTGGCCTGGATCCTGCAATCCTCCTGTCTCAGCCTCCCAAGTACTGGGATTACAAGCATGTACTGGCCACACGCCCAGTTCACGTTTTACTTTCTAGACAGGGCCTCACTAATTACAGAGCCGGGTATTTTGTTAGGTTTAGGTGTGTTCTGGCCATTGCCTGGGTGGGTTTGGAGGCCACTGCCCTGACTTCCTGGTATGGTCATTGCCCTTTGCTTCCCATGCCTCCTAGTGGCCCTCTCGGGAAGGTTCTTTGTTGTTTGTTTTTCCAAAAAAGGGCTTCATTAAGTTGCTGAGGCTGGCCTCCAACCTGAGAGCCTCCTGTCTCAGCTTCCCAAGTACTGGGATTACAGGCATGCATCACCAAGGCTGGCTTGATTTTTTTTTTTTTTTTTTTTTTGCGGTACCGGGGATTGAACCCAGGGGCGTTCTACCTCTGCGCTACGCCCCCGGCCCTATTTTTTATACTTTATTTTGAAACTGGGTCTCACGAAGTTGCGAAGGGCCTCACTAGGCAGAGAGAGAGAGAGAGAGACAGGGGGAGAGAGAGAGACAGACAGACAGAGAGACAGAGAGACAGAGACAGGGAGAGAGAGAGAGAGAGAGAGAGAGAGCGCTGAGGCTGGCCGCGAACTCGGATCCTCTGGTCTCCGCCTCCCAAAGTACTGGGATTACAAGCGTGCGCCACCACGCCCGGCTTGATTTTTTTAAATATACTTTTATTGGTTCATTATAACTATACGGCATAGTGAGGTTCAAAGTGATACATACATACATGCACACTTGGTGTGATCCCTCTGCATCCCACCCCACTCCCCCTGCCCCATACAGGTTAGTGAGATTGGTAGGGATACCCTGCCTCCTTTTTCCCCTTCCCACCTCTCTCCCCTAATTCCCTTCCACTGTTCTGCTGGTCTCTCCTCATTTACCTGAAGTCCCTTTTATTTCCTGGTTTCACTCTAGCTTTCACATATGAGAGAAAACACAGCCCTTGACTTTCTGAGGCTGGCTGATCTCACTTAGCATAGTATTTTCTAGTTCCATTCATTTTCCTACAGATGACATGATTTGCTCTTCTTTATGGCTGAGTTTTGATATTATTATTTCCATACATTTATGTATATGTTAGTCAGCTTTCCAGTACTATAACAGTACCTGAGATAATCAGCTTATGAAGAGAGAAGGTTGCAGGTGAGGTGTTGCACACATGTAATCCCAGTACGTGGGAGGCTAAGACTGGAGGATCACAAGTTTAAGGCCAGTGCATGGTAACTTAGTGAGACCCTGTTTAAAATAAAAGAACCCTCAGAGGCAGAGCACCCCTGGGTTCAATTCCCAGTACCAAAAGAGGGGAGAGAGAGAGAGAGAGAGAGAGAGAGAGGGAGGGAGGGAGGAAGAGGAGGAAGAGGAAGAAGAGGAACAAGAAAAGGAAAGAAAGGTTTCTTTTGGCTCTTAGTTTTGGCAGTTCCAGTCCATGATTGGTGGGCCCTGTTGTTTTGGGGCCTATGATGAAGCAGTATTTCATGGTAGAAATGTGTGGTGGAGAAAATCTCACATCATGGCTGAGAAGCAGAGAGGAAGAGGAAGGGCCTGAGGTCCTACTATCCCCTTCGAGGTCTCATCCTAACTAAATAGGTCACACGAGAGCCGGGCGTGGTGGCGCACGCTTGTAATCCAGTACTTTGGGAGGCGGAGACCGGAGGATCCGAGTTCGTGGCCAGCCTCAGCTCTCTCTCTCTCTCTCTCTCTCTCCCTGTCTCTCTCTCTCTCTCTCTCTACTTAGTGAGGCCCTCTGCAACTTCGTGAGACCCGGTTTCAAAATAAAGTGTAAAAAAATAGGGCCGGGGGTGTAGCGTGGAGGTAGAACGCCCCTGGGTTCAATCCCAGGTACCACAAATAAATAAATAAATAAATAAAAATAAATAAAAAGGTCACACGAGGTTCCACCTCTGAATGTTTCTACTACCTCCCAATAGTGCCAACCTTGGAACCAAATGTGTGTGTGTGTGTGTGTGTGTGTGTGTTACTGGGGATTGAACCCAGGGGCATTCTACCTCCAAGCTACACCCCCAGCCCTATTTTATTTTTTATTTTGAAACAGGGTCTCATTAAGTTGCTGAAGGTCTCAATAAATTGCTGAGGCTGGCCTTGAACCTGCAATCCTCCTGTCTTAGCCTCCCAAATACTGGGATTACAGGCATGCACCACCATGCCCGGTACAGCCAAACCTTTAACACATAGGCCTTTGGGGGACATTACATATCTAAACTCTAGAAGTGTACTGGCACATAAAATATGGTATCGTTTTGCATACTTTGAACCCATTTTTTAATTTTTGTGGTGCTGGGAATTGAACCCAGGGACATTCTACCTCTGAGCTCCACCCCCAACCCTTTTTATTTTTTATTTTGAAACAGGCTCTCACTAGGTTGCTGAGGTTGGCCTTGAACCTGCAATCCTCCCAAATCCTGGGATACAGGCATGTGCCACCACGCCTAGCTCAACCCATGTTTATCAATGGTATCACCAGTGAAACCTGCAACTTGTCCTTTATGTATTATAATACTGGGATTGAACCCAGAGGCATTCTACCTCCAAGTGACACCCCCAGCCCTATATCTTCATCTTTTATTTAGAAACAGGGTCTCACTAAGTTGCGAAGGGCTTTGCTAAGTTGCTGAGGCTGGCTTTGAACCTGTGATTCTCCTGTAATCTCCAAGTAGTGGGATTACACCACCATGCATGGCTTCAACTTGTCCTTTTAGCTCAATTTATATTCTCTCTTTTTGGTGCTGGAGGTTGATTCTAGGGACATTATACCTCTGAGCTACACTTCCAGTCCTTTTTACTTTTTATCTTGAGATAGGGCCTTTCTAAGTTGCTGAGGGACCTCTCTAAGTTGCTGAGGTTGGCCTCTAACCTGTGATCTTCCTGTCTCAGCCTCCCAAGTACTGGGATTATAGGTGTGAGCCACCACACCCAGCTCAACTTTATATTCTGCTGTTGGTTTCTACAGTTGTAGTCCTTTCATTTTCACTGTAATGTAGTAAGCATTGATTTATTTGTTCTTCTATTCATAGAAATTTTGCTATTACTACAGTGCTGAAGTAAATAGTTTTGTTCATGTTTCAGTGTACATATAGGAGAATTTCTTTAACGTGTCTGCCTAGGACTGGAGTTGCTATATCAAAAGGTATGCACATTTCTCCAAGATGCTGCTAAATAGCTCTCCACGGTAGTTGTAATGATTTATACCCTTACTGGCAGGGAATAAATCTTGTTGCTCGGTATCCTTGCTCTTCCTACATGTTGCGAGACTTTAAAATTTTGCTTATGTGGTGGATGTGAAATAATATCTCATTTTTCTTTTAAAATTACTATTATTATTATTATTATTTGTAGTACTGGGGATTGAACCTAGGGGTTCTTTACCATTTAGCTATATCCTTTTTAGCTAGCCCTTTTTCTTTTTCTTTTCTTTTTCTTTTGTGGTAGTGGAGATTGAACCCAGGGGCATTTTACCTCTGAGCTACACCCCAGCCCAGCCCAATTTTATTTTATTTCTAATTATTTTTAATTTTTTGTGGTACTGGGCATTGAACACAGGGGCATTCTACCTCTGGGCTACACCCCAGTCCTATTTTTTTATTTTTATTTTGAAACAGAATCTCGCTGGGTTGCTGAGTCTGGCTTCGAACCTGCGATCCTCCTTTCTCAGCCTCCCAAGTAGCTGGGATTACAGATGTGCACCACTATACTGGCTTAAATTAGTTTTGTTGAGATCTAATTTACATGAAGTACAGTGCATCCATTTTAAAGTTTACAGTTTGATGACAATTGACATATACATATACATACATACATACATACATACATACATATCTGTGTGATTATTATCCCAATCAGGCCAAAAAAATGCCTTCCTGCCCTATGTACCCCCTGATTTCTGTCACTGTAGATCAGTTTTGTCTGTTGCATGTCTGGCCTCTTTTTTTTTTTTTTTTTTTTGGGCAGTACTGGGGATTGAATCCAGAGGCTTTCTACCTCTGAGCTATACCCCCAGACCTTTTTATTTTTCATTTTGAAACAGGGTGTTGCTAGGTTGCTGAGAGTATTGCTAAATTGCTGAGGCTGATCTTGCCCTGTCTTAGCCTCCCAAGTACTAGGATTATAGGCATCCACCACCACGCCCGGCATCTGATCTTTTTTTGGTGTGTGTGTGGTGCTGGGGATTGAACCCAGGGGCATTCTACCTCTGAGCTACACCCCCAGCCCTATTTTATTTTTATTTGGAAACAGGGTTTCGCTAAGTTGATGTGAGCCTCACTGAGTTGCTGAGGCTGACTTCAAACCTGTGATCCTCCTGTTTCAGCCTCCCAAGTACTGGGATCTGATCTCTTTTTTTGTGTGTGTGAGTGGTACAGGGATTGAACCTGGGGGCATTCTACCTTCGAGCTACAAACCCAGCCTTATTTTTTATTCTTTATTTTGAAACAGGGTCTCACTAAATTGCAGAGGGCCTCACTAAGTAGCTGAGGCTGGCCACGAACCTGTGATCCTCCTGTCTCAGCCTCCCAAGTACTGGGATTACAAGCGTGTGCCACCACGCCTGGCGTTGTTTCTATTTTTTTACTATTATGACTGCTGTAAACATTCATGTCTAGGGCTGGGATGTAGCTCAGTGGCAAAGCGCTTGCCTTGCAAGTGCACCGCCCTGGGTTCGATCCCCAGTCCAAAAAGACAAAAAAAAAAGACCCAAAAAACAATTAAGCTAAGAACATTCATGTCTAAATTTTTGAGTGACTACATGTTTTTATTATTAGCCTTTAATACCTAGTAGTGGGATTTCTAGGTTGTATTGTAATCATTTAACTTGTGGCAAAAGTTCGTTCCATCTTGTAGTATTCTAATGTGTGAAATATTACAGCTTCTCGATCATTCACGAATTGATGGACATTTGAACTGCTTATTTTTAGTGGTGGGTCAAGCTGTTGTGAATATTCATGTACAAGTGTTTTCGTGGACATATTTTTTTTCTCCTCATGAATAAATACCTAGAATGGAATTGCTGGATCATAGGGTTGATGTATGTTTAATTCTTTTTTTTATGTGATACTGGGGATTGAACCCACGGCCTCATTTGTGCTAGGCAAGCACTCTACCACTGAGCTATATCCCCAGCCCTTTAAAGAGACAGGGTCTCTTTAACTTGCCCAGGTTGGCCTCAAATTTGTAATCCTCCTGCCTCAGCCTTCCTAGCAGCTGGGATTACTGGCATGCACCACCAGATGTATGTTTAATTTTAGAGTTAGTCATCCCTGGGCATCCATGGGGATTGGTTTTAAGAACCTCTGTGCATATCAGAATCTGTGGATGCTTAAGTACCTTATATAAAATGGTGTAGTATTGCTTGGCATGGTGGCACAGCTCTGTAATCCCAGTACTTGGGAGTCTGAAACAGGAGGATCACAGGTTTGGGGCCAGCCTCAGCAATTTAGTGAGACCCTCAGCAACTTAGTAAGACCCTGTTTCAAAATAAAAGTAAAATAGGGCTGGAGGTGTGGCTCTGAGGTAGACCACACCTGGGTTCAATCCCCAGCATCTCCCCAAAAGGTGTATCATTTGCATATAAACTATGCTAATCCTCTCATGTACTTTAAGTAATTTCTAGAACATTTATACTGACTACAATTTAAATACCATTGTAAATAGGTGTTTTACTGTATTACTTAAGGAATAATGACAAGAAAAAAAAGCTGTACATGTTCAGTACAGATGTAATTTTTTTTGTTTTTTGAATATTTTTGATCCACAAACTGTCTTCCAAAGTGGTTTCACCATTTTATACTCCCACTAGCAGTGTATGAGACTCCCAATTTCTTCATGTCCTCACTACACTAGAGATTGTCAATCTCTTTAATTTTAGCTTACCTAGTGGGAGTGTATGGTGCCTCATTGTAATTTTTTTGTGTGTGTGGTGCTGAGGATGGAGCCCAGGGGCATTCTACCTCCGAGCTACACCCCCGGCTTTATTTTATTTTTTATTCGGAAACAGAATCTCCCTAGGTTGCTAAGAGTCTCACTATGTTGCTGAGGCTGGTCTCAAACCTACAATCCTCCTGTCTCAGCCACCCAAGCACTAGGATTACAGGTGTGTGCCACTATGCCTGGCTCCCTCATTGTAATTTAATTTGCATTTTCCTTCTTAAGTAGTGAATTTTAGCATCTTTTCATAGAAATTTTTGCCATATGGATTTTTTTTTTGTGAACTGTGTTTCCTTCTTCCCTTTCTCCTTTCCTTCCTTCCTTAGAGGAGATTAAACCCAGAGGCATTCTACCTCCAAGCCACACCTCTGGCCCTATTTTATTTTTTGTTTTGAAACAGGTCTCACTAAGTTGCTGAGGGTATTGCTAAGTTGCTGAGGCTGTCCTCAAACCTGTGATCCTCTTGACTCAGCCTCCCAAGTACTGGGATTACAGGTGTGCACCACTATGCCTGCATTCCTTCCTTCCTTCCTTCCTTCCTTCCTTCCTTCCTTCCTTCCTTCCATCTATCCATACTGCGGGCCCAGCACATTTATTTAGTTATTTAGTTATGGTACTAGGTATTGAACCAAGGGGTGTTCTACCTCTGAACTATACCCCCAGCCCTATTTCTATTGTTTTTTTTTTTTTTGAGATAAGGTCTTGTTAAGTTGCCTGGTTGAGAGCCGGGCATGGTGGCGCACACTTGTAATCCCAGTACTTGGCAGGCGGAGACCAGAGGATCTGGGTTCGTGGCCAGCCTCAGCTACTTAGTGAGGCCCTCTGCAACTTCGTGAGACCCGGTTTCAAAATAAAGTATAAAAAAAATAGGGCCGGGGGTCTAGCTCAGAGGTAGAATGCCCCTGGGTTCAATCCCCGGTTCCGCAAAAAAAAAAAAAAAAAGTTGCCTGGTTGGCCTTGAACTTGTGATCCTCCTGCTCAGCCTCCTGAGTAGCTGAGATTACAGGCATGTACCACCACACCTGGCTACACCTTAAATTATTTATGATGTGAGGGATCTAATTTTATTCATTTTCATATGGATAATAGTCTCCTTGGCTCAGTAGAATAGTCCAGTATTTACCACACTGATCTGAAGATCCTCATCTGCCATATATTTAGTTTCTGTGAGTATGTGAATCTACTTCTGCGTTTGCCACTCCCCTTTAGTCTTCCTGTTAATTCCAGCATCAGCACCACACTGTCCTACTTACTCTTAACAATATAATTAGCTTATCTGTTGCCATGAAAACCCTTCTTGGGAATTTTGATTATGATACATTAATTTTTTGCATTAAATTCAGGGGGTAATTTGGGAGAATTGGAAGGTTTACATTAGTCTTACTATCCATGAGCATAGTATATAATTTCATTTACTCCAATGATCTTTAATGTTTTTCAGTAAAGGTTTATGATTTTCATCTAAAATTTTTTCCTGTATCTTTTGCTAGATTTACATTTAGGTGGCTTATAACTTCAGTTTCTATGGTTAATAATGTCCTTTTAAAATTTTAATTTTTTGTGTGTGTGGTACTGGGGAGTGAACCCAGGGGCATTCTACCTCTGAGCTGCAGCCCTAGCCCTTTTTATTTTTTATTTTGACACAAGGTCTCGCTAGGTTGCTGAGGCTGTCCTTGAACTTGTGATCCTCCTGTCTCTGCCTCCCAAGTACTGGGATTACAGGTTGTGCCACTACTCCTGGCTTAATTTCAAACACATTTTTTATTCTGAAATTATACAAATTAATACATTTCTCTGTATCTCAGAGAAATTCTCTTTGTGTGTGTGTGTGTGTGTGTGTGTGTGTGTGTGTGTGTGTGTTGCTGGGGATTGAACCCAGAGGCATTCTACCTCTGAGCTACACTCCCAACCCGATTTTATTTCTTATTTGGAAACAGGTCTCACTAAGTTGCAGAGGGCCTCGCTAAGTTTCCGAGGCTAGCTTCGAACCTGTGATCCTCCTGTCTCAGCCTCCCAAGTACTGGGATTACAAGTGTGTGCCACCACATCCAGCTTACTCCTGGCTTAAAAATTAAATTTCTAACTGCCTTTTGTTCATTATAGCTATTTAGTTGATTTTGTACCTTCATCTTAAATGTAGCAGTACTTCTCATTTATTCTAACAATTCATAAGACCTTTCTGTTAATGTAGACAGCAATACATCTGGAAATAATGACAGTCTTTGCAATCCTTAGAACTTATTTGTCTTACTGAATTAGTTAAATCCTCTAGGGTTGGATTGACTAGAAGGGGTGGTAGTGGGCATTCTTGTCTTGTTTCTAATTTTAAGGGCAATATTTCCAAATTCATTAGGAAGTATGATGTTGGCTTTAGGTATTTGGCAGATATCTTATATCAGGTTAAGAAAGTTTTATACAATTCCCAGGTTTTTCAGTTTGTTCATGTGTTGTTTGTTTGTTTTTAAAATCATGAATGGTTGTGGAGTTTTTTTTGTTTTTTTTTTTTGTGGTACCGGGGATTGAACGCAGGGGCGTTCTACCTCCACGCTACACCACCGGCCCTATTTTTTTATGCTTTATTTTGAAACCGGGTCTCATGAAGTTGCAGACGGCCTCACTAAGGAGAGAGAGAGAGAGAGGAGAGAGAGAGAGCACGAGCGCGCACGCACGCTGAGGCTGGCTGCGAACCCGGATCCTCCGGTCTCCGCCTCCCAAAGTACTGGGATTACAAGCGTGCGCCACCACGCCCGGCGGTTGTGGAGTTTAATAAAATGCTTTTTTTATACGTGATTTTCACTCTTGATCTTTAAATATGCTGAATTAAATTAATATATTTTTATACTTTTATTGGTGCATTGTAATTATACATCAGTGAAATTCAGCATAATACAAACATACATGCACACATCACTTGATGAATTTCCCTCCATGTATTTTTTTTTTTTTTTTTTTTTGCAGTACTAGGGATTGAACCCAGGGGCATTCTACCTCCGAGCTACACCCCCAGCCCTATTTTTTTTTTTATATACTTTATTTTGAAACCGGGTCTCACGAAGTTGTGGAGGGCCTCACTAAGTAGCTGAGGCTGGCCGCGAACCTGGATCCTCCAGTCTCCGCCTCCTAAGTACTGGGATTACAAGCGTGCGCCACCACGCCTGGCTCCATGTATCTTTTAATATTAAATCACCTTGCATTTCTGGAATAGAATCAACTAAGTCATGATATTTTTAATGCATTTTTGGGTAACATATGCTAATTTATGTAGAAGTTTTGCATCTGTACTTCTAAGTGAGATTGGTCTACAGTTTTCCTTTCTTGTCTGGGTTTGGTATCATGTTTCACCAACTTTAAAAAAAGAATTGGTAAGCACCATCTGGATTATTTTATTATATACGATGGGGATTATCTATCCTGACTATTTGATAGAACTCGCTCGTAAAATCGCCTGGATCTGATGAGCATTTTTCTTTTTTTTTTTTTTTTGTGGTACTGGGGATTGAACCCAGGGGCATTCTATCTCCGAGCTACACCCCCAGCCCTATTTTTTTTTTATTATTTATTTTGAAACACAGTCTCACTAAATTGCAGAGGGCCTTACTAAGTAGCTGAGGCTGGCTGTGAACCTGTGATCCTCCTGTCTTCAGCCTCCCAAGTACTGGGATTACAAGCGTGCGCCACCACACCCTTCTTTTTTTTTTTTTTTTTCTTTTTTTTTTT
>PVJS01009474.1:0-50277 GCA_004027185.1 Glis glis
CACTAGGGAGAGAGAGAGAGAGAGGGACAGGGAGAGAGAGAGAGAGAGAGAGAGAGAGAGGGAGAGAGAGAGAGAGAGAGGAGAGATAAATCACGCGCGCCCGCGCATGCGCGATGAGGTTGGCCGCGAACTCGGATCCTCCGGTCTCCGCCTCCCAAAGTACTGGGATTACAAGCGTGCGCCACCACGCCCGGCTTTCATTTTAAAATTTTGAAACAGGGTCCTGCTAAGTTGTTGAGGGTCTTGCAAAGTTGCTGAGGTTGGCCTCGAACCTGTGACCCTTCTATCTAATTCTCCCAAGTATTAGGTTTAAAAGCTTGCACCACCTCACCTGGCTACATAATGGATTTCAATACATGACCCCGAGTTATCAAAGTAGGTACAACTCAGATAAGATTTATTTAAAAACTAGTGATGGTGATACTTAAAACAGTAATCACCAAATATGTTGTGAATTCCCTTTTTTGTGGACTACCTCTATATTCAAAAGTGTCAGATGATTGAGGAATACTTGAGATACGTCAGACCTCCTTATGTTGCTTCCTTAATATGTAAGCTTGGGCATATTAACCACTCTGAGACTCAAGTTCAGTAAATAAAATAATGCTAATACATACATCACTGATTTAATAAAATGATTAATAAAATATGCACATGTAACAAAATACTATATGTGTATATATACAATTTACACATACTATTATATATATAACATTTATATATATATATATATATATATATATGTTCTCTGTTCACAGACACATAATGTAACATAGGCATATAACTAGTGTTCAATTGATAGAATCTAAAATTGCAGTTTTAATCATGAGGTAAAGAAGAAATAAAGTGACAGTTTAAGCTAGGTTTAGTTTCCAATGCCAAGTCTTGGGTCTTTTCCCATTTCACATTACTAACTGAATCATGAGTCTTCATGTCTGATTACTGTTTTGTAACCAACATATGAAACCAAAGTTTTCAAATATAAGGAGGAAATGAGCGCCTGATCTGTTCATACTACATAGCCACACATTCCCCACAGTCAAATGGAAGCAGTTCACAAAGTAATATGGGGGTGGCATTATCAGAAGAAGACAAAACTCAGAAAACAAACAAACAAAAAACAGGAAGAAACATTCAAACCAATCACAGCCAGAAAGCTGACATCTAAAGCTAATTAATTGCTTGCTTAACATAATTTTCTTTAACCAATATCTCATTATTATAATCTCAGTTCTATCCCCTGCAGTTATGAGACACTCTCTTGAATTTTTCTTTTCTTTTACCATGCAGTATGAGGATGAGAATATCATGTACAGAGGTGTTTATCTGATGTTGATAATTTCATTTTACTGAGAAGCCTTTTGTTTTATTATTTTTATTTGACAGGTGTAACTATGCATTCATGCAATTGAAATTAACCCTCTTTATTATTTTTTGTAGTACTAGGGATTGAACCCAGGGGTGTTCTACCTCTGAGCTATACTCTCAGCTCTTTTTCTTTGAAACAAGTTATCACTAAGTTGTTGAGGGCCTCGATAAGGCCTCGTTAAGTTGCTGAGGCTGGCTTCAAACCTGAAATCATCCTGTTTTAGCTTCCCAAGTACTGAGAGTATAGGTGTGCACCACCACACCTGGACCTTACATTTTATTAACAAAAATATTTATTGGAACATAGTCTAAAGAATAGTACACAAATTGAAATCAAGGTGTCAAGTCTATTAAACACTTGAACAAACCAATTGTTTTGTTCAATTATAGATTAAAATTCATAGATTAAAATCATAGATTAAAATTCAATAAAGACTGCACAATTATCCTATTCATTGAGAGCTTACACTGTACCAATGAGAAAGAAATCAGCCTTGATGATAAATAGGAATTTATGTCTCCTGGAAAAGTGAAAACATCAACTACCAAAGAAGTACTTAACATTTTAGTACTTAGAACAAATGCTGCAACCTTATCACCTCTCTTCAGTGTTTTATTCCACTGGACAAGTTCTGAGGCTCCTTCATGGATCCTAAAGCTTTCACAGTAACATGTTTCTTTCAATGCATGGTCTTCAAATAGTTGTTTTGTTTTCTACTTTTGTCTGCAAAGTGTACGTTTCTGTTTACTGTCAAGTACAGCACTTTTCTATTTACTGTTAAGTCACCTCTCTTCTCAGTGTGTCAAGGCCCCCCTTCTCTGCTTCTGCTTACTATGAGATGACTCCTGGAGGTGATATGATGTTTCACTCACATGTAAATTATTCATTTACTATGTTAAGGAACAGATTGGAGTCACCCAGCTACTGGCTAATATGAATTCCTTGCCTATCTTCCAGAAATACAGCTCTTATCAAAGACAAGGGACATTTTAAACATTCTGAATCTATAGTCTTATTTTACATAACATAGAACACAACTCTAGTGCTTTCCAAAATTACTGCTAATTCCCCAAGAATCATAATTGGTATGTATAATGCTGTTAATTTCAGAAATTAGGGGACTAAGGTTTAGAGAGGATAATTACCCAAATAGTATTCAAGTAAGTGGTAAAAGTGGAACTTATAAAATGCTCTGATTTTTAGAATACCTATTGAAACATCATGATCTTTGATCAAAATGCCCATGACGTATTTATTTGTGTGTGTGAGTGTGTGTGTGTGGGGGAGTATATATGTGGAGCTTTCTATCTCTGAGATATACCCCCAGCCCTATTTTAGTTCTTTTATTTTGAAACAAGATCTTGCTGAAGGGATTACTTCCATCCACATTATGTACATATGTGAGAATACCAATGTCATTCTCATACCTGTAAGGGGAAGGGGGGAAATGGGAAGGAAGCCGGGATGGGGGAAGCCCATCAAGTACTGTGGGCATGTATGTCACTATCACTATGATTTACATTATGATGCAAGAATAAAAGTATTTAAAAAAAAACAAAAAATTGGGTGAGAGAGAGAGAAAAAAAAGGATCTTGCTAAGTTGCCAAGGCTGGCCTTGAACCTGCGGTCCTTCTGTCTCAGCCTCCTGAGTACTGGGATTACAGGTGTGCACCACCATGCCTGGCCCCATGATGTATCTGTAATGCTTGGAGAGAATGTTATCTTCAAAGCAATTGGTCTGAAAGATTCTTTGTAAGGAAAATGGCTTTCATAAATCTGTCGAGATGCAGACACCTACAAGTATTTTAAGACAGGAGGACAAAGCCGCTTAGATAGATTTTTTTTAAAAAACAGGAGGAAGCAAGGAGCTGAATAATATTTGGGGGAACTGAGGAGGAGGGTGGGGAAATCCCTGGTTGCTAGATGTACTCAATAGAAGCTTTAAGGGAAGTCTGCCTGTCTCCTGGAGGTCAGAGTGGTATAGATATATCTGCACATCATTTTCAGCAAATCTTACATTGCACTCAAATGATTTTTGAAGAGGTTTTTTTAAAATTAAAGAATGTGGATAAATGCCAACTCCTGCAGTGAGGATGGGCTACTATGACAGACGCTTCCCACGGGTATCATAGCTATCCCTGAGATGTGCTGAAAAGAGACAGAAAGAGGAAAGCCTACTGCCTGCTGTTGCAGAGCTTAATCTACTCGAAAATGTGAATGAAGATTAGAATTAAACATTTAATATTTTAATTGGGTGGGTTGGTATTATGGGAGTAAAAGAGACAAATATTTGGGGATTCTTAAGGGCAATTTAAGCCGTTTAATGGCATTTAAATAGCACTAATAACATTTTACAAAAAATAAATAAGGGCAAAAATGTATAATTACCTATTTAGAAAATATTACAAAACTGTTTCTGTATATTTCTTCCATATTCCACCAGACAAATAATCATCCTTTTGGAGAAAGAAACCAATACAAAATATGACATCCTCCAAGTCCCACAATAGGAGTCCAGTCTAAGTTTTATGAGATATATTTTTGTCTCATTTTGATTAAGGGAACAAAAGGTTTTTTTTTCCTAATGTCACTAGCTAGGATCACTACACATGGCCAAAAATACAGAAAATCTAGAATATAAATGCAGAGGAAATCTCAAGTGAGACCCAACTCTAATCCTCTTTTACTTACAGAACAGATGTATTCTGTTCTGAGATTCAAAGTTAGCAAAGGTTTGAACACCTGCTAGGTGGTGCATGTTCCGTGAGTTCCACAGGAACAAAGGAAGCAAGTGTTATAGGTTCTCCCTCTGGTTCTGCTGTGGGAGAAGCAGGGCTGCTCACAGGGCTTCCTGCCTGTAGCCATCTTGATGCAGAGAATCAATGTGAGCCCTTCCTGGTTCATTTAGAATAGATATGACATGGGACCAGCCCAGCTGCTTGTCTAAATCTAAAGAATTTGAGGAAAAACAAAGAAGAAATCTAAAAGAGATATAAAGCACAATGTAATTGTAACAGCAGGCTGACTTTTTTTTTCTCCCATCAACCAATACACTTTTACATGTACTGAGGTAATAGGACTATTTTTTGCATTATTGTGTACTCTTTTATATTCTGTCATAAGAACAATTTTTCAGGGAATTATACATAAAAACATTATTGTTATATTCTTGTTATATTTGTCTTTATCATTCTAGTGGCACAGATTATACCAAGAACAGACCACATTTCCAAAAGATAATAATGGATAATCATTTCTTTTGAAAAGAACTATAACAAGAGTATAAAATGAAGGGGGAGAAAGTATACATTCATTCTTTTGACAAGTATTTCAATGCACAGAAACTAGGGGAACGCCAATCTGTTTGTGCGACAGACTTTGGCTGGACTTAGAGGATGTCATATCTTATATTGGTTTCTTTCTCCAGAAGGAAAATTATTCATGTGGTGGAACACGAAGAATACAAATTCAAAGTGCACATGTGCCCTGCCAAACAACATAGAAAAACATTTCTTGAAGCAATTTCTGTGAACACCATTTCAAGCACCATATGATCCCATTTCCATAATTAATTAGCTCTCTGGGGCTGTGCTCAGCCGTCACCTGCTTTGAGAGGAAATCAAAGGCACTGTTTCTGATAAGTTAAAGAATCATTATCAATGTGATTGAAGTAATAACCATAGTGTTCTACTCGTGAAAAGTTTTCCACAGAAAAAGGAATATTTCTAAAAGTCACAGCACCTTTTATGAATAATGTGTAAGTTAAATAACATGCATAACTATTTATCACTCAATGGCATAACCATAGATCAAGTTTTGCAGGGAAACTGAGATCGGAACTTCTCTCAAACCTTTGTTCTTATATATTTTCTATCCTTGTTATCAGATTGACAGTTGAGATATTTCCTGGGTCAGAGTAGTAATATTGCCTATGTAGATGAGGCCTGGAATCTCATCTTCTACTATCAATGCCAACTATTACACAAAAATGGCTAGAAGAGACATCTGCAGCAATAGAAAGAGATTGCATCTCATTATTTATATTCTATGCTTTTATAAAGAGCTTTAACTTTTTTTTTTTTTTTTTTGCGGTACCGGGGATTGAACCCAGGGGCATTCGACCTCCGAGCTACACCCCCGGCCCTATTTTTTATACTTTATTTTGAAACCGGGTCTCACGAAGTTGCAGAGGGCCTCACTAAATAGCTGAGGCTGGCCGCGAACCCGGATCCTCCGGTCTCCGCCTCCCAAGTACTGGGATTACAAGCGTGTGCCACCATGCCCGGCTTCATTTATTTTTTATTTTGATTTTGTGTGTGTGTTTGGTACTGGGGATTGAACTCAGGGGCATTCTACTTCTGAGCTACACCCCTCTCTCTTCTTCGTTTTTATTTGAAATAGGGTCTTACTAAATTATTATTTTTTTTGTGTGGTACCAGGGATTGAACCCAGGGGCGTTCTACCTCTGTGCTACACCCCCGGCCCTATTTTTATACTTTATTTTGAAACTGGGTCTCACGAAGTTGCGGAGGGCCACTAAGTAGAGAGAGAGAGAGAGAGAGAGAGAGAGGGAGAGAGAGAGAGAGAGAGAGACCTGAGGCTGGCCGCAAACCCGGATCCTCCGGTCTCCGCCTCCCAAAGTACTGGGATTACAAGCGTGCACCACCACGCCCGGCAGGGTCTTACTAAATTATGATGCACTGGCAACCCTCCTGTTTTAGCCTCCCAAGTACTGGGATTATAGGCATGGGCCACCACATCCAGCAAGAACTTTAAGTTTTTAAATAAGCCTTTTAAAAATAAACTTCATTTATTAGATATTTCTGTATAAGACAGTCTTGGAGGAAATCAGTATGTTTCAGGACTGAGTGTAGCCACAGGTAAGTTTGGACTTTTGCTGGTAGAAGTGGAAAATATTGTGCCCTGTCTAAGCCTAGGTAAGATAAATACCAACTAGACAACTAGTACAGTCAAAGCCAGGAATTAGTCTGGAAAATGTTTCTGTTACTCTATACCACATGTCTTATTCTGATCTTACCATATATATAGGCAGTTGAATATTAGCTCATAAAAAGATATGCCTATGAACTAACTGAATATTAATGCATTTGGGAAAAGGGTTTTTTTTTTGCAGATGCAATTAAGTTAAAATCTTGAGACACAGTTATCCTGGATTGCTTGGCTGGGCTCTCTTTGAGCCCAATGACAAATGTTCTTATAGTAGAGAAAAGGAGAAGACACAGACAGAAAAGGAAGTGACAATATTAACATGGAGGCAGAGGTTAGGGTGCTACAGCTACAAGACAGGGCATGGATAGACAAGGCTGACAGTGCCCACCAAAAGAAAGCCAAGGAACAATTCTCTCCAGAGCCTGGAGGGAGAGTGAAACCTCTCGACACCTTGACCTCAGAACTCTGGCTCCACAATTGTGAGAGAATACATTTATGTTACCATAAGTCACACAGTTTGTGGTAATTGTTTATAGCCATCCCAGGAAACTAATACAACACACCATCTCTAATGATTAATGGTAAAAAAAAACACCAAGGACATCATCTGGTTAGAAAAGATGGGTATTTCCATTTCTTTAACTGTCTAAAATATTAGGAAGACAGCTGCAAAATATGGTGGGATCTCAGAAGCAAACTGGGAGAGGGAGGAGAAAGCCTGGTCCTGGCAGAATGGGAAGGAAACTCCAGATAGGAAGGAGACATGTGGAGATGGTATCTTCTAAACACTTACTAAGCACAGCATTATAAAAGAAAGATAACATCTGCTTTGGTTCATGAAAATATTTCTATTGGAGAAGTCCAATCTGATGAGAATGAAGGCACATACACTACATAGACTTGAGTGGAGAGAATAGATTTGGTAGAAAATATAGTAGGTTCCTTCTTGGTGAAGACCAGAGAGAGGGAAAGAGGCAATTCTGGTGGTAGCCAATGCGGCTTACTCGTGGTCAATTTAGTCTCCATTTGGTATGAACAGCCTGGGGTTTTCCATTAATATGACATAGGATGTAGGAGACTGCATTGTTGCAGATAATCTAATGGAATGTAGGAACTGTGCCATTTTCTGTTTTTTTCTTTTGTGTTTTTGTGGTACTGGGGATTGAACTCAGTACCTCTCAGCTATACCCCCAGACCTGTTTTACTTTTTGTTTGTAAACAGGGTCTCATTAAGTTGCTGGGGGGGGGGTGACGCAAAGTTGCCAAGGCTGTCTTTGAACCTGCTATCCTCCTGTCTCAGCCTCTCATGTACGAAGATTACAGGTGTTCACCACTGCATCTGGCTTCTGCTTCTTAATACAGCATCTTTCAGAACTCTTGATGAATTCTTTAGAGCTCAGAGTTTTTTGCTGCTGTTGTTTTCAGGAGAGTCTAAAAGTCCTTGAGGAGGCAGTTTCCATTTTTCTAGATCTGTGTGTGTTTATTACAACTGCTTTGCTGACAGGGGTAGATGCTAAGGCTTGGTGTTTTTAATTTTTTTCCACAGTGTTCAGCATGATTTAACAGTTGACAACCACTCTGATATATCAGGAAGATAGTGCTGTGTGAAATATTCTTTCATTTGATAACAACGATTTCATTGCTGTTTTATGGAGCAGGTAGATGCCATGGGGGAAGTCACGGTGATGTATTGGCATCATTTAGATCTTTCTAATATCACAATTTCCTAGTCATCCTAAAACCTCTGCCCCGAATCACAGCAGGTGTCAGACACAGGCCTGTGACTACCCCTCTGGCTACAGATTTCTAACTGTAAATGAGAAGGAGGCATAAAAAGGAGAAAGAACGTTCAGTGATAAGCAGTGAATGAAACAACATGTTTTGGCACACTGATAGAACTAAAGTCTAGCATTTACTTGCTAGGTAGTATGGAAGAAGTTTCTTACCTGAGAAGAATCTCAGTGTCTGTGTCAGTAAAGAAACTGAACACATGCAGGTTTATTCCTGCTCCTAATGTAAGCATGCGGAGACAGTTGGAGGCTGGTATGGAAGTGCCAAAAAGTCATATAAAACCTGAATCCTTATGTCCACTAATTTGGTTGCTTAGAAGGTGGCTTCGACCCTTAACACCACCTCATAATGTAATTCAGGATGATAGTGACACACATGCACACAGCACTTGGTGGGCTTTCCCCTGGCTCCCTCCTCACCCCACCTTCCCCATACAGGGTATTGAGATTGACATTGGTATTATTACATATGTACATAATGTCAATGGGAGTGATTGCTTCATTGATCCTCCCTCTCCCCACCGCCTTCCCCTAGACCACCTCCCTGGCTCCACTGCAGTTTCTCCTCCATTATCTGCAGTCCCTCTGGTATCCCGATGACTCCCTAGTTTCCACACATGAGAGAAAACAAATGACCCTTCACTTTCTGTGACTGGCTAATCTCACTTAATATAATGTTTTCCAGGTCCATCCATTTTCCTTCGAATGACATTATTTCGTTCTTCTTGATTGCTGAGTAGAATTCCATTGTGTGTTTATCCCATAATTTTGTAATCCATTTGTCTGTTGATGGACACCTAGTTTGGTTCCACAATTTGACTGTTGTGAATTGTGCTGCTATAAAAATGGATATGCATATATTATTATACATTTCTGATTTCTGTCCCTTTGGAAAGATACCCAGGAATGGTATGGCTGGATCATCTGGTGGACTGACCACACAGTCAATGATATAGAGAAGACAATATAACAACATGACCAGAGCATCCAAGAAATGTGGGATAACTTTGACTTTTTTTTTTTGTGGTACCGGGGATTGAACGCAGGGGCGTTCTACCTCCGCGCTACACCCCCGGCCCTATTTTTTATACTTTATTTTGAAACCGGGTCTCACGAAGTTGCGGAGGGCCTCACTAAGTAGAGAGAGACAAGGAGAGAGAGAGAGAGAGAGAGAGAGAGAGAGAGAGAGAGAGAGCTGAGGCTGGCCACAAACCCGGATCCTCCGGTCTCCGCCTCCCAAAGTACTTGGATTACAAGCGTGCGCCACCACGCCTGGCCCATTAACTTTGACTTCTAATTGACCCAAATAATCCTTTTTTGACAGGCTTCAATTTATTTTCCATATGGACTTTTGAGTCTTTTCCCATTGATCTGACATATCTGATACCGTACATATTACCTATTATTCTTCTAGGCACTGGTCTTGCACAATAATTCCTGTCCTTTTTCCTCCCAATACCTTGGTATTCATTGATTCCCTCTTTTAACAATTATTGTGATGCTACTATGTGTCAGGTACTGAGCTGCATTATTAGACTCAGTCTCTACCATTTTACAGAGCTCAAAATCAACCAGGGGAGAGAAACAGGTGGAATACATACTCATGCATACATACACAAAGATAAAACCCATGAAAAATTGCAAAAAAACCCATGAAAGAGTTGCTGTAATCAAAGTATACAAGTTACACCAGATCCATGAAGATGGAATTGGTCAAGCAAAGCAGAAGCTCAAAAATCTCATACCATCTTCCTGTCACAACTTCTTCTCCCTACCTCAGGATAACCAGGTTCTGAATTCTTACAGTGTCAATTCAATACCTCTGTAAAAACTTTATATATGTGCAATCATACTTCAGGTGTTCGTGTGAGTCCAGCTTCTTTTGATGAACATATTCTTGAGACCCATCCATGTTGCCACATGTATTTAGAGATGGTTTTCATTGGCTTTATAGTATTTATTTGAATGACTCTGTCACAATTAATTGATTCATACTGATGTCAATGGGCATTTTGGTAGCTTCTGGTATTGAAATATTAAGAATACTATTGCAATAAAATTCTTATACATTTTATGTGAATATGCACACTCATTTATATTGGATATATGTATATATATATATATATATATATATATATATATATAGCAGATAGAGCAATAGAGCTCAACATTTTTACAAAATAGTCACATAAATTTAATATATTCCTATATAAAAATATAAAATACATAGCCCATTATTTGAGTTGCACAACTCTGTAAATACACCAAAATAAAACCTTTGGACTATAGACTTTAAATGTGGGAGCTTTATGCTGTGTCTAGTTGGTCCATATACTCACTAACATATGATACTGAACATAGTAACATCTTAGCTATTGCTTTTTCCCCAAGCTCTGTTTTTCCCCATGGTTTTGCACATCACCCTGACGTAACTTCCTTCCTTACCTGTGGGTTTGCGTTGCTTTTTCTCTCCACCTTTGTCGCTAAATTCAATTAATTGAAAAGACTGACAATTCTATTTCTAATCATCTTTCTAGTGGGTCAAATTCCCTCTGTCTCCCTTGCCAACTTCCCAGTCAAAGCAAACTCCCTGGTCAACTGCAACAACTTCTTAACTAGTCTCCCTGTTTTAGTTTCCTCCAGTGCACTCTTCATACAACAGCAAATGAATGTTTTCAAAAGTAAATTGGATTCATTCCCATCCCCGTTTAAAAGCCTTTTTCATGTTAATATTTTGTAGTTATAATGTTTTCAAGGCTCATTTCTTTTTTAGATGAAGTGCATTCTATTGTATGGATATACCATATTTTGTTTATTCATCTGTGGACAGACATGTGGGTTATACCTCCAGGCGATTGTGAATAGAACTGCTATGAGCATTTGGATTCATTATGGTAAATGAAGGATACCAGACGCAAAAGGTCACATATTGTAGGATTCTATTTATATGAATAGGCAAATCTAGAGAGACAGAAAGCAGATTTGTGGTTTATGAGGGGGTAGAGGAAGAAGAATGGAGAGTAACTGCTTAATGGCTATGAGATTTCCACTCAGGATATTAAAACAAAGTTCTAGAACTAAATAGCTTTAATGGTTATGGTATGTGGATTTTATTACAATGAAAAAAATTAGATTATAGTGGCTGTTGCACAACTCTGTAAACACACTAAAAACATTTGAACTGCACGCTTTACGCATGTGAGCTTTATGAGGTGTTAATTACATATTAACAAAACTATTTTTAAAAGCCCCATATATAATTTCCCTTGTCTTCAACTAAATTCTAAAGATCTCATCATGGATAATTTGACTTTTTTTGATTTATCATTCTTTTTTTTTTTTTGCGGTACCAGGGATTGAACCCAGGGGCGTTCTACCTCTGAGCTACACCCCCGGCCCTATTTTTTATCCTTTATTTTGAAACCGGGTCTCGCGAAGTTGCGGAGGGCCTCACTAAGTAGCTGAGGCTGGCCACGAACCCGGATCCTCTGGTCTCCGCCTCCCAAGTACTGGGATTACAAGCGTGCGCCACCACGCCCGGCTGATCTATCATTCTCACTTGGCACAATTCTCCTCAGATTAACTGACCTCCAGCCTTCTTCTCTGGTTTTAGTTCCTATCACATACTACATTTTCTTACCTTCGGCCCTTTAAATATGACATTCCCTCTCTTGGAAATATCAATCCTACTGATTTTTCCCCCATGGCTGACTCTTTCTCATCTGTAGCTTTTAATTTAAATGTTATTTCTGTAGACTGACTCGCACTCTGTACAAATAGTCCTCAACTTGATTCCTGACCCCCCACTTGCACACAGTCAGCTCACTCTACCATGACTCTACTGCATCACCTTAATACCTCATTCCCAATTTGTAATAGCAAACTTCTCTGCTTACCTATTGAATGTCTGTTTTTCTTCCACTAGAGTCTAAGCTCCAAGAGAGTGGAGACTGTGCTTGTTTTATTCACTACTAATAATACCTGACACATAGCCAGCATTTGGGAAATATTTATTTAAAAAAAATAATTTTTTAACACATGCTTTTCAGTGGTCTTCATTGCAAGACAACATTTCAGTGTGTTGATGTACTGAAAAAAGGCACTCCAGTTACTTCAGTGGAGAATTCTTACAAGGCCTGACCTATATAGAACTCCAATAAACGTTTTTTGAATGATGAACACTGGAAATGCCAGATGAGTCTTTTAGATTTTTTTTAAATGCAAAGGATTTCTTATCTAAAGAGCAATATGATTTTCAACTCATGTTATTTATCTCAATAATTATAAACTTTTATTCTTCAACACCAATATTAACATATGACCAATGTGTTTCCAGTCTGTTTCAAGGGCCACATGGCTAAGTTTTGTAACTATTAGTATAGAGAAAGAGTAGTTTACTTTTACTTTTTAATACTTTTACCTGTTAAACTACTCATGAAAATAGTCAAATAGAAAGATAAATCAATTAACAAATCAACCTCAGCCACTTTCTAGATGCATGGCAAATTCCTTCATCTCTCTGTGACTCGCTGGCTTTTATTAAATGCAAGGGTAGAGCTGTACTGATAAGTACAGTATAGTCTCTATGAGTTTCCCTGATCTCTGGGCCTTCCCATACAGTGATCCCTTCTACAGATCTGCTGACTTCAGCCATTTCTGTCAAATCCATAAAGTATATTTAAAATGAGCCATCATAGCAAATTTTAATTCCATTGAGAGATACACATTTTTGTTTGTAAAATTCCTTATTGATTACTCATTTAGATTGTTTTTAAAAAGCCACATATCAAATCCAAATTATATCCTAAAATCTTAGCACCCTTTGTAATTCCATGTTGCAAGGAGACAAGGTTCAAATTGAACCTTAGAATTTATATGCATTGGTGGCTAATTGAGCTTTGTAAATTGCAGACTTTATATTCTTGCATTCCATCTCAGAGATTTTTGTGTCAAGACATGAAACTATATAATATGTCAAGATTTGGGAAAAATATATGCCAAAGTGTAACAGTTTAGCTGAAAACACAGCTGCTGGGAAAAAGGGCAGTGAAATTATAGAGTAGAAGTAGCACATTTAATATGTATGGAATAAAAAGATATCCACATAATCTACAGATTCTTCTTACTGGGAGAATGAGAGGTAAGATTAAGATAAAGCAGTCCAGAAACATTTGATCATCTTCAAACTTTGAGAACTATTTAATGACAGAATTACAAAAGATATAAAAGGTTTTTGGAAGTGACAAAAATAGTATGAATAAATTATCCTGAATCAATGGGAAAACACTAATAAAAAGCATTAGAAATGATGTTAGGTGCTATTCTTCATTTACACAATTCTTTTTTTTTTTTTCCTTCTTTAACCACTAATTTTCTAAGTCATCTACTATAGTTTGGATCTTGAATGTCCCCCAAAATCTCATGTGTTGAAGACTTGGATTTCAATGTAACTATGTTCAGAGGTGTGGCTCTCAGGGAGTTACTGGATCATGAGGGCTGTGAGGTCATCTCTGGATTAATCCACTATGGCTTCCTAGTTTATGGAATTATTGGGAGGTGGTGGAAACTAAAGGAGGTACCGTCAAGTTGGAGGAAGTGGGTCACTGGGGACATCCCTAGCATGAGTGATACATCCCTGGCCTCCCTCTCTTCCTCTCTTCCCCTCTCTCCCTCTTTCTCTATCCCCCTCTGTCTCTATCAATGCCATAAGATGAGCAGCTTTGCTCTGCCATGCCCTTCTTCTATGATATCCTTCTTCACTATAAACCCAGAAATAAATGAACCATGGACTGAAACTGAGAGACAAATAAGCCTTTCCTTCTCTAAGTTGATTTTCCAAGATATTTTGTCTTGGCAATGAAAAAGCTAACTAATGCCCCATCCTGTCTCTTTCAGAAGGCCTTTGGATTATCTCAGTCAGCAGAATTTGCACCCTTTGTCTAAAAAATAACAGTGTTTATGTAAGTAAAGTATGTGAAGCCAAGGATAGACTAATCCTCTGTTTTTGTGAGATACTTCTACTTCTCTCATGTGGCTGTAAACTCTCTGTGGACAGTTGGTATTAGAACTCTTTTACATACTCATGCTCCATGGTAGCGCCAAAGTGGTAACTGTGAAGATGAAAACCTGCTGCTTGAGGTGAGGATAATTCAATTCTACTGATATCTATTGATCACCTATTCTGTATCCCAATGCAGGACAATATAGAAATTAGGCACAGGCACAGTTGCTTTCTTTCTCTACGGGGCACCTCGACACCTTCACACAGAGAACTCTTGCCCATTTCTAAACCTTACCATAAAAAACTGAAGCACAGTCATGCGAGGTAATACTGGAATACCTCTGTGGACACACCCTGGTCCCATCACATCTTCCTGAAAGGAGGTGTTGATTAGTAGGTGAGCTCCAGGGGATGGGCAGGTGAGGGATGAGAATGAAGGGTTGAAGAGAATGAAAACCTGTCTCTGAGCCTGGGAGAAAACTGGACAAATCAATAGAATATTTTATTATCTTCACTAAATAAGGCATAGGTTTTCAGATTCTTTAAGCCTGAATAAAGGTACCCAGCGCTCATCTACTCATCTACATGTGTTTTCATAAAGAAAAAACAAAGTAACCAGTGTATAGCTGCATTTTGAGGTGAGCAACCACAGGAGAACACTGGAATCCAGCAAGAGAGACTGCAATCTGGTAAGATTCAGAGACCAGGGACCATATAGTAAGGGAAACAAAATACCCTGGCATCTGCAACTCTAGGTTCACATCTAGAGCAGGGGGAGACTCTGTTTTTCAGGGATAAGGGTGAAAGAGAATTCCAGAAAACACTACCAGTTAAGATACTGTCAATCCTAGATCCTGGAAACTGTCATATTCTTCACAGGCTTGCAGCCCACTTACATAAGTGACCTGATATCTACACAGTAGCCTTTCTGTCAGAAAGGGTCTCACATCACCTCCCAGCAATCCCTCAGGGTGCTGTATCCAGGAGTCATTTTAAGAAGGGAGTTGTCTGAGCCGGGCATGGTGGCACACCCTTGTAATCCCAGTACTTTGGGAGGCGGAGACCGGAGGATCTGGGTTCGCGGCCAGCCTCAGCTCGCTCTCTCTCTCTCTTTCTCTCTCTGTCTCTCTCTCCTTAGTGATGCCCTCCGCAACTTCGTGAGACCCGGTTTCAAAATAAAGTATAAAAAATAGGGCCAGGGGTATAGTGTGGAGGTAGAACGCCCCTGTGTTCAATCCCCGGTACCGCAAAAAAAAAAAAAAAAAAAGAAGGGAGTTGTCTGAATTGGGGCTGCTCAAGGGGTCAGAAATCTCTGCATGTTCCCATCCCTGGCACCCTGATGACATTCCACTGAAATAGCCTGGGGTGGTAGCTGCCTCAAATACCCACCCTGCCCCAGGAGTGACTATAACCTAAAGCTTGGGATATTCTGCACTGTTGATAATACATGTTGTGACAGGGAAATGGAAGGTAACACCCTCAAAAATCAGATCAGGCCACCAGTCCTTGTGACCAAGAATGTGGCATACCACCTGTGGACTAATGCTGGTGCCAGGACTAAAGAAAGGCACCCATTCAGTTCCTGCTTCTTCTCCTACCTGTGCTGTGCTCCTATGCCTGTTACTGACAGGGTAGGAGGGAACTCAGGTTTCCACTCTTGTCTTGCCCACAGGGCAGTCCTTAAATTCATATGGACAACAAAATTCCAGAAGAGCAAAAATAGTTCTCAGCAACAAGCACTATGCAGGAGGCATCACAATACCTGACTTCAAACTATACTACAAAGCCATAGTAATAAAAACAGCATGGTATTGGCACAAAAGCAGACACATAGAGCAGTGGAGTAGAATAGAAGATTCAGAAAAAAATCCACACACTTACAGCCAATTGATTTATGACAAAGGTGCCAAAAACATACACTGGAAAAAAGATAGCCTCTTTAATAAACGGTGTTAGCAAAACTGATTATCCATATGCAGAAAAATGGAAATAAATCCCACTTTCTCAACTTGAACAAGAGTCAATTCAAGATGGATCAAAGACTTGGAAATTAGACAAGAGACTTTGCAGTTACTTGAAGAGGGCATAGGACCAACACTCCAACATACAGGCATGGATGAAAACTTCCTCAACAAGACCCCAAAGGCAGAAGAAATTAAAATGATGATCAATACATGGTATTGCATTAAACTGAAGAGATTCTGTGCAGCAAAGGAAACTATCAAGAACCTCAAGAGAGAGATAACAGAATGGGAGGATATCTTTGCTGGCTATTCCTCTGATAAGGGACTAATATCTAGAATTTACAAAGAACTCAAAAAACTCACTGCCAAAAAAGCCAAATAACCCAATCAAAAATGGGCAAGTGAACTAAATAGACACTTTGCAAAAGAAGAAATACAAATGGACAATAAATATATGAAAAAATGTTCAACATCTTTAGCAATCAGAGAGATGCAAATCAAAACTAGCCTGAGATTTCACCTAATTCCAATTCGAATGGCAATCATTAAAAACACAAACAATAATAAATGCTGGTGGCGATGTGGAGAAGTAGGAACTCTGATACACTGTTGATGTGATTGCAAAGTAGTTCAACTACTTTGGAAAATAGTATGGAGGATATTCAGAAGAATGGGAATGAACCTACCCTGTGACCCAGCTATACTACTCCCTAAAGAATTGAAACCAGACTACCATTAATAATGCATGCACATCTATGTTTATAGCTGCACAATTCATAATTGCCAAATGATGGAACCAGCTGAGATGTCCATCAACAGATGAATGGATCACAAAATTATGGGATATATAAACAATGGAATTCTACTCGGCTGTAATGAAAAGTGAAATTATGTCATTTGTAGGGGAATGGATGGAATTGGAGATTATTATGCTAAGTGAAATTAGTCAGTCACAAAAAATGAAGGGTCAGATGTTCTCCCTCATATGTGGAAGCTAGGGATAAATTGGGACTCCAGACAAAGGAGAAACCTTAATGGAGTGAAGAAGGGGTCCTAACTGAGGGAGATGGGAGGGGGAAGGAAGACTTGAAGAGGAAAACACCTCACTGGACATGATGTACATACACAGACTTATCAAAGCCAATCACTGTGCTGAGCACGGGAAGGTAGGTAGGGAGAGGGAGTGGGGTGGGAACCAGGGAAGGACTCAATGAGTGTTGTGTGCATGCATGCCACTATCACCCTGAACTGCATCAGGATGTATGATTACAATGCACCAATAAAAAAAGAAATGATAAATATTTGAGGAAATAGATATGTTTAATCTGAATTAAATGTTACACAATGTATACATGTATTGAAATATCACGTGGTAGCCTGTTAATATGTATAATTTTCATGTTTTATGTATCACTTAAAATAAATTTAGTTAAAAGTTTTTAAAAGAAATGTTAGTAAGTCTGAAAAAAGAAAGAAAAATCCATAAGAAGAAAGAGGAAAAGAAATAAGAATGGAGGGAGAAAGTAATATTAAAAACCTTTGTGACACCATTAAACGGACAAAACCTGTTTGATAAAATAATACCAGAAAACTTCCCTAATCCTGGGAAGATATGGCCATCTATGTACAGGGGTCTATAATAATCCAAATAGAAATGAATGGGAAAGATCCTTACCATGGCATGCCATAGTCAAAATGTCAAAAGCACAAGAAAAAACATAAAATCTTCAAGAGAAAAGTTCCAAGTCACATTTAAAGGTATTACCACTATACTAACAGCACATTTCTCAGTAGAAACTATAGGTCCAGTGGACCTATAGTGTATTTCCAACCAAGAGTATTATGCCCAACAAGACTATCCTACAGAAATAAGAATACATACCTTCCAAGATAGTTAAAAACTAAGGGAGTACCAAACCAGCCTTCCAAAGATGCTTAAGACCTGCATCCACAGGCAAAAGATAGGTAACTACCAAAAAAAGCCTTTTAAAGTATAAATCCCACTAGAAGAAAAGATACAGAAATGAAAAAGAGAAAAATAATCAAATATCAATATAGTAAACCATCCAACCATAAAGATAAAAAAGAAAGAAAAGACCAAAGAATATTCAAAACAATTAGAGAAAATCAATAAAAAGAGAAGGGTAAGTTCTTACATATCAATAATAACTTAGGATGTAAACAAACAGGATTCTCTAAAATACGGACTCAATAAATGGATTAAAAAAGAACAAGACCCAACATTATTCTGCTTACAAAAAACTTGCCAGTAAAGACACACAGACTGAAAGTGAATGGATGGAAAATATTACACCAAGCAACTGAAAATCGAAAGCAAACAGAATACCTATATTTATGTCTGACAATATAGATGCTGAGAAAAACTGCACAAAGAGACAAAAAGGTTCACTCTATAATTATTAAGGGATCAATCAAGATGATATAATAATTATAAATTTATATGCACCTAATGTCAAAGCATACAACTGCACAAAACACTGTTATGCCTAAAGGGAGACATATAATAATAGTGGGGGATTTCTATACTTCGTCACCAGCAGATAAATCATTCAGACCATAAATTATCATAGGAATATCTGAGTTAGACAATACTGTAGATAAAATGTTCTAAACAGATATTTGTAGAACATTCCTCCTAACAGCCTCAGAATAAACATTCTTCCATCAGTACATGAAACTTTCTTTAGAACAGACCATATTATTAAGCAACAACACAAGTAAACAAGTCTTAAGTTCAAACTGTGAAATCATAACCTACATTTTTCTGATCAAAATGGAATAAATCTAGAAGTCAACAGAAAATTAAATTATAGAAGTTATGCAGATGCATGGAGATTAAATATCATACTTTTAAAGAATAGTGGGTCACTGAGGAATTCAGATGGAAAATTTAAAACAATCATGCACAAATGAAAATGGGAACAAAATATAACAAAATTTATGGAATGGAGCAAAAGTTGCATTAAAATGGACATTTGTAGCAATGGGTTCCTATATCCAAAAACTAGAAAGATTACAAATGAAGAACCCTATGATGAATTTCAAGGATTTAGAAAAGAAAAATGAAACCTCAAATTAGCAGAAGCTGGAACTTGGAGTATTGCTCTATCATAGAATGTGAGACTAGTATGTAGGATACCCTGGGTTCAATTCCCAACACTACTAAAATAATTAATAAAATGAAAGAAATAGCTAATATTAGAGCAGAAATAAATTAAATGGAGGCAATAATATAAAAGATCAATTAAATTAAAAAGTGTTTCTTTGAAAGGATAAACAAAATTGGCAAACCTTTAGCTAGACTAACCAAAACAAGAGAAGTCCAAAACAAATATATAAACATAAATCAATAATCATAATATTCATATCAACAGAATGAAAGATAGGAATCATGTGTTCATCTCAGTAGATACAAACCATGCATTTGATAAAATTCAACATGTTTTCCTTAAAAGTTCCTGAGCAAATTAGGTATAGAAGGATCATACCTCAACATAAGAGAGGATACATGTGACAAACCCACAGTCAACATCATACTAAATGGTAAAAAACTGAAAGCATGCCCTCTATGATCAGGAACAAGACAAGGATATTCACTCTTTCTACTCTTTCTCAATTTAGTACTAGAAGTTTTAGCTGAATAAATTTGGCAAGAGAAAGAAATAAAAGGCATAGATATAGGAAGAAAAGTCAATTATCCCTCTTTGCAGATGACATAATCTCTATAAATAAAATCTAAACACTCCACCAAAAGACTATTAGAACTAATAAACAAGCTAGGCACGGTGGTACATATCTATGATTCCATTTCCTGAGGGGATGAGACAGGAAGATCTCAGGTGCAAGGTCAGCCTCAGCAACTTAGCAAGACCCTCAGCAACTCTGCAAGACCCTCAAAAACTTGGAGAGACTGTTTAAAAATAAAAAGGGCTGGGGGTTCTATCTCAGAAGTAGAATGTCCCTGAGTTCAATCTCCAGTACGAAAAACAAATAAATAAATAAATAAATAAATAAAATAAAAACCTGATAAATTCAGTGAAGCAGCAGAATACAAACATATAAACATCAGTAGCTTTTCTATACTCCATTAATAAATAATTTAAGAAATCATGAAAGCAATTCCCTGCACAATAGCTACAATAAATAAATAAACACTAGTAATAAACTTGACCAAGGAGATACAAGAACTCTACAAAGAAAATTTGAAAACACTGGTGAAAGAAATTGAAGACAAAAAAAAAAAATAGGAAGACCTCCTATTTTGGTGGAAGTGAAGAATTAGTATAGTTAAAATGTTAATAATACCAAAGTGATAAACAGATTCAGTACAATCAACTGTGGGGCCTCAGATAAAATACAGGTTGATGGTGGGCACATGACAACCCCCGTCAGCTCATGAAGCTGAAGCTATGTATATAGTTATGTAAGCAAGACTGGGCAGTAACATGCAACACGCCTGCGCACACCACACTGTCATGGACATGCACCATTTTGTGCAGAATTCTATATAAGCAACTGGTTTGTAGAATAAAGCTGCTGCTTATTCTCCTCCTGATGGTGACTACACGTGCTTTCTTCTCTCTGGGGATCTCACTGCCGAAACCTTCTCTGAACCCCCAACTGGCTCCTGAACAGGGCCCTGACATCAACATAAAAATATGAATAAAATTTTTCAAAAAACTAGAAAAGATAATTCTAAAATTCATATGAAGCCGGGCATGGTGGCGCACGCTTGTAATCCCAGTACTTTGGGAGGTGGAGACCGGAGGATCCGGGTTCGCGGCCAGCCTCAGCTCTCTCTCTCTCTCTCTCCCTGTATCTCTCTCTCTCTCTCTCTCTCTACTTAGTGAGGCCCTCCGCAACCACGTGAGGCCCGGTTTCAAAATAAAGTATAAAAAATAGGGCTGGGGGTGTAGCGCGAAGGTAGAATGCCCCTGGGTTCAATCCCCAGCACCCCCCAAAAAATTCATATGGAAGTACCAAAACCCTGAATAGTAAAGTGACTATGAGAAAAAAAATAACAAAGCTAGAGGCATCACAATATCTGATTTTAAGACATACAGAGTCAGAGTAAGCAAAACAGAATGTATTGGCATAGAAATAGAAACATAAACAACTGAAATACAATGAAAACCCAGAACTAAACCTGGGCATCTACAACTGACCCATTCTTAACAAAAGTGCCAGAACCACTGTGCAGTGAAAACTTGGCATCATCATGCAGAAGAATGAAACTTGACTATCTTCCACCCTATAAACAAGGCAACTCAAGATGGATCAAAGACCTAAATGTAAGACCTGAAACTATGAAATTACTAGAAGAAAACACAAGTAAGAACTTCAAGACACTGATACAGGCAATGATTTTCTGGATAGGATCTTACAAGCAAAAATTGACAAGTGGGATTACATCAAAGCTTTTTATGGCAAAGGAGACAATCAACACAGTGAAGAGACCACCTACAAAATGTAAAACAATACTTGTCACCTATTCATTTGATCAATGGTTAATACTCAGAATATGTAAAGTGCTCAAAAAATTAATAAAAATAGGCAAACAATCTGAATAGACATTTTTCAAAAAATGCAAGGATTGTATATATATCATTAGCCATAAGGTAAATGCAGATCAAATTATAATGGAATATTATCTCAGCTCATATAGAACAAGTATTATCAAAAAGTAAAATAACAAAATGCTGGTGAGGATGTTGGAAAAAATGAACTCCTCTGTACTGTTGTTGGAAATGCAAATTAGTACAGCTATTATTGAGAAGAGCAGGGAGGGTCCTCAAAAAGCAAAATATATATCTACCATATGAGCCACCTATCCCACTCCCAGGTATATTTCTAAAGGAAATAAAATCAGCACACCAAAGATATATCTGCATATCTGTGTTTATTATAGCTTTATTCCCAATAGCTAAGGTACAGATTCAGTGTAGGTGCCCATCAACAGATGAATGGATTAAAAAAAAACCCAACAATAACAACACTGCTTTATCTACACAATGGAGAATTATTCAGCCACAAAGGAGGATGAAATTCTATATTTTCCAGCAAAATGGATGGAACAGGATGATGTTATGTTAAACAAAATAAGCCAGACACAGAAAGACAATTACCACATATTCTCTCTTATATTTGGGAGCTGAAAAACTGTTGTCCTGAAAGTAGAACAGTGATTATTAGAGAATGGGAAGAAGGGGTATGGTAGAAAAAGAATAGTTGGATCTGATCAATACATGCTCTATGCATGTGTGAAAAATCACATTTAACCCCATTAATATGTACAATTAACACATGTTAATAAAGATAAGTAAATATATTATTTATCAGGTCTTAAAATAATATGAACAATTTTTCTAATTTAATAATGATAAAAGCTAAACAAAGTTGAGAGATCTTTTTCTCAAGTTGGAAGAAAGGAAAAAAAATATTGATCCATATAATATTTTGGATTTCATGCAAAGTACATCACATCAATATTGTGATTTTTTATCTTATAACCTTTAAAGGTAGGCTTTACTTCATTTTATCTGTTGTGGGGTGTGTGTGTGTGTGTGTGTATGTGTGTGTGTGTGTGTGTGTGTGTTTGTGTCAGGGAGCTGGGGATAGAATCCAAGGCCTTACTTCTCCGTTTCACGAGGTGAAACTTAGGCTCAAAGGAGCAAGCACCTTCTCCAATTTCATGCAAATAAAAAGAAGCTAGGCTCTCTATAAAGGCTGTTCTATTGGATTTGCTTTCTCAGTAGTCACCTTTGCAATTGTTTACTCTTACAACTAACTAATTTTTAAATATAACTATCAGGAAAAAAGCCTATGGTTTCACATTTTCTGCTAGTGTGCTTATTGAAAAGTTGACATTTGATGCATATAAATAGTTGATGTTTGTTATGTTTTCCTCTAGCATAAAAGCAATGAAGAAACAGTATACAATTTAATTTTACATTGAAGTAAAGGCTAATCATGGTAGCCTATAAAGTTATTCTCTGGAAAGTTGTTCTGTAAAACAAATGTTACTGATTTTAATTAGAGTACATGTATGCACAATTTCACATTTAATGCTGAAACAGGAAATTAAAGAATTCAATCTCATTGGTCTTAAGTCAGTTCAGAATGAAAGATGTCTTCTCACTTTAGAGTATAAGCAATAAACACAGCTTTAAAGTTCTGCCTTTGAATTTTAAGCTAGTCATGTTCCCCCTTTTTTATTTGGAAGATTCAATTTTTAGCACAAGGTACCTACCATATGTACTTCTCTTTCTACCCAGAAAACAATGCCATTATGAAAAACAACATTTTGAAAGGGCCGACCCCACAAGCAATAGAAGAAAGAATGAAACTCTCCCGAGATTTTCTTTGTAAAGATATTATGAGTAATTTCAATTTCTCAATAGCTCTGTCTTCTCATCTATAATGCACAGTGTATTTACTATAATTTTTCTCTTTGATAGCCTCTGCAGATATCACTCCTGCTCAGTTTTCATCAGCAATGGACTGGGTTACCTAGGAGACCTGCTCGTATTCAAATGAAATAAAATGCAATACAATAGAAATATAACTAAACGTTAGCTAAGTATTCAAGTGGTCAGGTCTGTCACATGTGGTATGTGTGGGGTGAACTGTTCTGTTAAGAAATAGAAAGAAAATAAATCCCCTCCTTGTGCAGAAACATTTAATTCCCTTCATAGCTTTCAGGGGAAAACACATGTTTCCCCAAACTGCTATCGAGGTTCCACCATTTCTGAAACCTAATTTGTTTCTCTGTGGGTTTGCACCCCATAGTTGACAGGCAAGAACTGGAGACTGGCCAGTATTCTCAGTAGTTGGGAGGCTAAGACAGAGATGATAGGATCAAGGCCAGCCTCAGCAATCTAGTGAGTGAGACCCTTAGCAATGTAATGCGTCCCTGTTTTTTTTTTTTTTTTAAAGTCTGGCATATAGCTCATAGGTAGAAAGCCCATGGGTTCAAAAAAAGAACTGGAGACTAGAGACTAGGCCAGAGGAGGTCAGGAGTACTCTAAGTGGAGCACAGCTTGGAAAGGGTTTAGTCTGTTTCCAGAGCAGAGGCTGAGCACAGCACAAGGTTCTATAGCAATCTTCCTGAGAAGACTGTGAGTGTGAACCCCAGGAGGGCTGGGTAAACGAAGGTACCCACAAGACTGGGAGTGACACTGCGTTTAAAATCATTTGTCAAGTCGTCAATTGGTCTACTAAAATGAAAAATCTGGAACAGAAATTAAAAACTGTTTCCTTCCGTAAGCCTCTATCCTGCCCTTTATTATTCATGGGAGGCAGTGTTAATTGACCGCACAACTATTTATCACTGAAGTCACATGCTGGAGTACACACCTCTGCGGCCATCACAATGATACAGGCTAGCCAAGAGAGCGAAAACAGTGATAAAGAAAGCAAAGCCATTCAAATTGGGGTCGCCCGGCCCACGTATTGACAACACATGAATCTTTTCATCTGACAGGCAGTACTGCTTATGATTAAGAAACCAGACTTTGGAGCTGGAGTCAGACTGCCTGGGATTTTGTTGTTGTGGTTTTAGCTCATCTCTGTCACTATTTACCTGACTTTGCCATAATTACATCTTTGTGCCTAAAATGGAACAAAAATAATCTTATGCTGTTGGGAAAACTGACTCTATGACAGTGCCTGTCTGTGGAAAAGGCAAACTAAAAGATGGGTACAGATATGATGATGTTCCTTACCATGAGCCAGAAATGCACTTTCAAAGGGAAAAAAATAGCATCCAACCATTGCTTAATTACCCCTTTTCCAGACCTTTGCTTTTGTCAGCTGATTCCCACACAATCTCTAGCACACACCTAAGTATTTTCTTTGATGATTCAGTGGTTGGTTCTATGCATGAACTTGGCTAGACTATAGTAACTAGCTATCTAATCTAATGTAGGTGTCTCTGTGAAGGCAAATTATAGATGGGATTAACATCTACAGTCAGCTGACTGAGCCTGTGGATTCGATGAATTACAGTAGTAAACATGTGAACCGGCATTGCAAGGTGGGAGTCAATCTCCCATGGTTTTGGTGCATCATGCTTTTTATACACTGTTAGGTTTTATTTGTTGATATTTTCTTGAAAATTTTTACACCAACATTTATGAAAGATATTGGTCTATCACTTTGTTTTGATGTCTTTGTCCAGTTTTGGTAATATAGTAATATTGGCCACACAGAATAAGTAAAGAAGTAGTTCCCCCTGCAAGATAGTTCTTCTGCAAGATATTGTATAGATTGGTGATATTTCTTCCCTAAATGTTTAGAATTTAGTCTTGAAAACTTCTGTGCCTGGTGATTTCTTCTTTGGAAAGTTATTAATTATTAAAATTAGAAAATAAGTATAGGTCTTTTCAGATGACCTATTTCCCCTTGTCTGAGTTTTACGGTTAATTATTGATATGATTGGATTAATATCTACCAAGTTTGTGCCTGTTCTACATTTTCTGTGTTCATTCTTTGTTTCTTCTGCCCCTCTTTTCCTCTCAATTACTACATTATCTGGTTATAATGGGGTTATTTTATATGGTTCCACTTTATTACTCTCTTTGCATATTAATTTTTTTCTTTTTTAAAAAAAGTTTTATTGGTTGCCCTCGAGTTTCTAGCATGCACTTTTAAATGGAGATCAGTGTGGAGATTCCTCAGAAAACTGGGAATGGATTCACCATATGATCCGGCTATACCACTACTGGGTATCACACCAAAGGGATTGAAACCAGAAAACTACAGTAATATATGCATACCCATGTTAATAGCAGCACAATTCACAGTGGCCAAATCATGGAAACAACCTAGGTGTCCATCAACAGATGAATGGATCACAAAATTGTGGGAAATACACACAATGGAATTCTACTCACCAATAAAGTAGAACAAAATAACATCATTTGCAAGAAAGTGGAAGGATCTGGAAAACATTATGTTAAGCGAGATCAGTCAATCACAAAAAAAGAAGGGACATATGTTTTCATTAATATGCGCAACCTAGGGAGTAGTGGGGACACACAAGGGACTCTGGTTGATAATGGAGAACCCTCAGCGGAACAAGGGAAGTGGTACAAGGGAAGGGGGAGGGCAAGAAAGAAGGGAATTAATGGAATTACTATCATAAATAATATGTCCATGTGAAAATATACCAACATCATTCTTGGTACTTCATACGGGTGGGGGGAGGCGGGGGGCACTAAGAGCTGTGTGCATGTATGTTAACATCAAATAGATATTCATTGCTATGTAAGACTCCAATGCACCAATAAAAGCACGTTAAAAAATAAATCCATTTACAAATAGCACAAAATGTAGGCACGTTCTAACAAGTAGTCCCACTTCCTCCCTCCTATGGGCTCGGCTGTCATTCTTTTCACTTAAGCATGTGGTGTAACCACCCAATGCATACATCAATACTATTATGACCTAAAACAGTTAAGTTGTATATCTAACTCATTCTTTCTCTGACACTTTTCCTTTTTATAGACCTCAGTTTCTGACCTATATCACCTTTCCTCTGCCTGAATTATGTATTTTAACTTTTTCTTGCAATAAGTTCTGGTGGTTCCCATGCTTTAGTGTGTGTGTGTGTGTGTGTGTGTGTGTGTGTGTGTGTGTGTTTCTGAGAGAGAGAGGGAGGGAATGCCCAGTGATGGCTTTATTTTGTCTTTATTTTTGGAGGATAGTTTTGCTGAATATAGAAGTGCAGTTGTGTGTGTGTGTGTGTGTGTGTGTGTGTGTGTGTGTGTGCATGTTTTGTGTTTGTTTAGATTTACGCTGCTAGTTCTCTGAGCATCCTGTGCTCAGATGTCTGTAATTAATTTTGGAAAGTAGTTGGCCATCATTACCTCCAATACTTCTTCTGCTTGGTTTTCTCCTTCCTCTCCCCTGGGGTTTTGCTTCTTTGTGTGTTATACCTCTTGAATTCTCATACAGCTCTTGGGAACTTCCTATTAAACTATATTGAAGAACACTGATTCTCCTCTGTGGTGCATCCAGGCTACTAATGAGCCCAAATTCATTCTTTACTTATATTTCAGTTTTTTTAATTTCCATATTTTGATTATTTCTTAGAATTTCTACAAATCTGCTTATATTACCTATATATTTTTGCATGTTTTCTACTTTTTCTTGTTAGAGCCCTTCAGATAACTAGCCATAAATTCATAAATTCCTTGCCTGATCATTTGAAAATTTATGTCACTATTTAGTTTGGTTCTGACATTGGCTCTCTTCATACTGTGATTTTGTTCTGTTATTTTTATTCTTTACTGTTTAGTATGCTTTGTAATTGTGTGTGTGTGTGTGTGTGTGTGTGTGTGTGTGTGTGTTACTGAGGATAGAACCCAGGGTCCTTTTACCTCTGAGCTACAACCCCAGCCCTATTTTACTTTTATTTTGAAACAGGCTCTCACTAAGTTGCTGAGAATAGCCTCAAACCTGCAATCCTCCTGTCTCAGCCTCCCAAGTGCTGTGATTATAGGCATGCATCACCATGCTGGGCTTGTAATCTTTTTTTATTAAATTCGGACATTGCATTGGGTAATAATAACTTAAGTAAATAGGCTTGTATTATGGGTGTTTATTCTAATCTGGGCTGTGTTTAATGTTTTCTGTAGCTCCAAATGCCAGAAGCTTTAAATTCTTCTTATCTCTTTATTTTTCTCTCTGCCATTGACTTTGGGCTTCCCTAAGAATCTGACCTCAGCAAGCTGGAATATCCTGTCATTACACAGGAGCCCTAACCCTACGGATGCGAAGGTGATCAGTGCATCAGGGAGGGAAGGAAGAATTCTATAACCTTATGACTAAATTTTAGTCTTTTAGTGGGCCAGAGACTCCAAAAGGTGACCTTCACCAGGGTTTATCCAGTGGTACAATGGTGTGGTTGGTGGTAGAACACAAAATTGCAAAAATAAGTAATGGTCAATTCTCAAAAGGCTAAACCAGGTATACTGAATTTAATTTGGAGTTTGATTTTTTTCTGGAATTCTCTTAAGTGCTTCTAAATTAAGAAATTACTATATGTATGTCTAACTATAGGTTCACCTCTGATTTGATAAGACAGGAAATTTACAGGGAGTTGGAGTGGGTAGAATGCCCTTCCCAATCTAGTAAAGGGCTCTGATAAAAGCCGTGTTCCTTAGAGAGGGATCTTTATTATGGCGAATGCTCTTGGAACTTTAAAAAACAATCACTGCTTTCTCCTTTTTCCTACCAGAATTGAGAAGGTGTTTTTCTTCACCATGAGAACTTCTTGGGGCTCAGAGGTGTAAACCCACAGAAGTACGAAGTCCCCTAAGACTGCAGCTCCTGCAGTTTCTCGCCCTCACTAGTCTACACTCAGCCTCCAGCAATTAATCCAAATTACCATTTGAGTTTTCCTATCAGCTTTTGTCCAGTGGCATCTTTCCAGATAAGCAGGTGTTGGCTATGACTCTCTGGATGCACCGGTCTCTCCAGATTTGGGATTGCTCTACTACTGTTTTTTTTCATTGTAACATGGAAAGTGACAACATTCAAGGCCTTTACATGTTGAAGCTAAAACTGGAATTCTCCTAATTTTCAGTCACTGAATGATACTACAAAGCAATGTGCAAAAGCTTAAAGCTAATAAAAGCAGAGATGTTACAATCAGTGTACTTGGAGAGAAGAAAGGAAGAACAGCTCTCCAAGAAAAGATTTTTACAGTGAATCCTATCCTGAAAGGAGCCATGATCTTCATGAAGGAAGCCCAAGTGATACCACCCGACAAGGAGGCCGGGTAAATAAAAACTCCAGTATCCCCCATCTCTTTGCTGATCTACTGTGGCTCCCCATTGGCTGGAGAAGGGCAGAAGGTGCAGGCTTCACTGTTACTATTATTGCAACCCTAGTTGGTAAACAATGACATTGATTATCGCTGTGAGAAGATGATGAAAACGGCGTCAAGGGGGAGAAACCTGGGGGATCCGCAGACAAAAGAATCTCTGCGCTTAAGACTTGTTCATGTCTAGTAAATTCTCATAATTTTGCAGTGAAGAGATAAGGAAAGACATAGTTTGAAGGGTGGGGAGAACCCCTGAGCGCAGAGACAAACTAATTTCTTCCAGCAGAAGGATTTTTCTCCTTTAGTTAAAATGCCCTTACATGATCTGCCCCGTGTCACATTTTACTTGCCCCATATGCCTTTGGTTATAATTTTTCCCCATAGAAAGTAGTCTCTTTCTGAGCTCTTAGAACACACTTTGTTTCACATCTCTAGTACATTATATGAGACAATATTGCATTTAAGGAATGATTGTCTTCGTTAATATTAAAAAATTCATTTATTAGAGTTAAGGCATGAAAAAATGAAATCACATAATATACATCAATGGTCATTGGTAATAATTTGGTGTGGTTGGTGGTAGAAGAAAAAATTCTCAAATTTAGTAATGGCCAATTTCTCAAAAGGTTAAACCAGGTAGACTGAATTAAGGAGTTTAGTTTTTTTTTTCTGGAATTCTCTTAAGTGCTTCTGAAATAAGAACTGTATGTATGTTTAACTAAAACCATGTCATGTCTAATCCTACTATTAGATTATATAGCAATTGAGACTAGATTATTTTACCCTTATCCTTAAATTCCTCAAAATACTATTCATACTGGCAAATTATTGATAAGTTGATTTGTTTCCATGTGAAAACAAGGCTAGGAAGGCTAAATAGGTTGCTTGTGGGGATGTAACTAGGTGGTGGCATAGACTGTATACTGATTCCTAGTTTAGAGCTATATAATACAACACAGTGTGATTTTTCCCTTTCACTTTATATATTTTTCTCTGTTCATGATCATGGTGTCAACTAGCATAATTTCACAGTACAATGCTCAACACCTGCTTTCTGCCACACTATGCATATTAGTATATTTTCTCTGCCAAGTGAGTTACAAGTGATTAGAAAAAGTTGGAGAAATAATCATAGTGTATGAAAGAAACAAAGCATTAGTTCTTCCTATTTGCATTCAACAAAATGTTCTTAAATATTTCATCTAGATACACATTTATGAAATAAGAGACCATGTAAATTAGCCCTCCCCCACAAAACAAATTAATAAGAGTGGGATGTTGCTTGGTAAACTGAAAGTAGAGGAAGAATAAATTTAAAATTAGCAAAATAAAAACTAAGACCTCACTTAGAAATTTTGTACCTGGAATTCTTGTATTTTGGCTTTCTCTCTCAAACATAATTTTAATGCTTTGGATCAGAGGTTTTTAAAATACCCCTATTTAGCTGGGCAAGGTGGTGCACACCTGTAATCCCAGTACGTGGGAGGCTGAGACAGGAAGATTACAGGTTCAAGGACAGCATCAGCAAGTATTGAGACTCTCAGCAACCTAGTGATACCCTGTTTCAAAACAAAAAAATAAAAAGGGCTGGTGGTGTAGCTTGGAGGTAGAATGTCGTCCTTGGGTTCAATCCCCAGTATCACAAAAACAATTATATATATATAAATGTATATATAAATTATATATAAATGTATATATATAAAATCCCTGTTTAAGATGCCCTTAGTATTTCAGTAATCTTTCCATAGTACCTCTAAGCCAAAAGAAATGAGTCCTGTTTTCTAAGCACTTAATTCCAAATAACTTAGGTATTTTAACTATTTAGATCCTAACAAAGAAGCAGCCATTCGATTAAAAATACAAATATATCTGAACCAACTGACCACAGTTAAACACCACTGCTTCCTAAAAGCATGCATATGCCCGTTTATCGCTGCACAATTTCTCAAACCTCAGAACCTGTTCAGCTACAGTACCAGTCTCATTTCCTCTTTCACAGAACAAACAAAGCCCGGGCTTTGAAAAGATATGGCATAACTGAGGGGTCTGTACTGCAATCAAATGTGGCTTTGGACTGCTTAGAGCTTGGAGTTTACTCCGTGTCATCAAATATATAGCATCTCTGTGCTTTCCATGAAAATTTACAGTATCCTTGAGTACTCCGATGAATTTGCCACGGTGCCCCTGGGAAACTTGCCGCACTTGTGGGAAGCATAAGTTTGGATTATTGCTGAGTTTCCTGTCGAAACAAAACCAATTTATTTTTCTCAAATTCCCTAAAGGTTAGGAGTAGGCTCTAAAGTACTAAAGCCATAAATTTGACATTCGTGCATAATTTTTCCCATGTGGAAAGCAACCTTGAGCAGCAGGTGAGAACCCACAGACATTCCAGGCCAGAACTATGGAGAAGCTCCTTCTATTTTATATTCTGACAGTAACTCACTGTGGAAATTTGAGGAAAGCCACTGATGCTTCTTATACCACCATCAATGCTTCCATTGACAAGATAATTTGCTTTTATTTCTGCTAAGCACGAAAATAATATCTTAGTGTTAAATAGAAGAACGCCAGTGAATGAACATTACATAGAAGTCGGAAATATACTGGTGAAGGAATGTTTTGCCTAATCGTTAGAAATCAATGTAATTGAATGGTTGTTATTGATAAATGATCCTCTTAAGCTAAGGAATCGCATTCCATTGTGCTTTCCTCCCCCAGATTCCCTATGCTGCGTACTCTAGAGGATAAATTATCCTGTATTATCATAAAATTATCACTCTCCCTCCCACCCTTGCCCTATGGCTCTACGCAATTTTATAACTCATTTTAGTGAACTAAGATCTTAAAATTATAATTACATTTCATACATAACTACCTACTCCTTATAAAATTTAAAATCCAGGTGAATAAAATTTCTACCCAGGTCCACAAACTACAATCCACATGAATAGTAACTATTGTTATCTTAAGAATGGTTATCATTGTTAATGTACAAATTTCCAGATATTTTATTTCCTTTTTTTTGCGGTACCGGGGATTGAACCCAGGGGCGTTCTACCTCCGCGCTACGCCCCCGGCCCTATTTTTTATACTTTATTTTGAAACCGGGTCTCACGAAGTTGTGGAGGGCCTCACTAGGTAGAGAGAGAGACAGAGAGACAGAGAGAGAGAGAGAGAGCTGAGGCTGGCCGCGAACCCGGATCCTCCGGTCTCCGCCTCCCAAAATACTGGGATTATAAGCGTGTGCCACCACGCCCGGCCTTCCAGATACTTTAACACACTAAATTGATATATATTTAAATATATATGGTCATTTTATATGAAAATATTAGATTGTAGGCATTGACTTTTTTTTTCATTTAACCATACTGGAAAAAATCATTTTATTTTATTTATTTATTTATTTTTTTGCGGTACTGGGGATTCAACCCAGGGGCGTTCTACCTCCGCGCTACACCCCCGGCCCTATTTTTTTTATACTTTATTTTGAAACCGGGTCTCACGAAGTTGCGGAGGGCCTCACTAGGTAGAGAGAGAGACAGAGAGACAGAGAGAGAGAGAGAGAGAGAGCTGAGGCTGGCCGCGAACCCAGATCCTCCGGTCTCCGCCTCCCAAAGTACTGGGATTACAAGCGTGCGCCACCACGCCTGGCTGAATAAATCATTTTATACCAGCAGTTTTAAACTTACCTCCATCTTTCATCTCATACATGGTACTGGCACTCCGCTGTGCACTGTGCTGTGTCTTCCATTTGTCTCTCCTGACCCATCTCTCTTCCTCTCTCTCTTGCTCTGGGCCCTGGGAAACTGACCTGAAATGGCTGCGTGGAAGAACTCGCGACCTGCAGCAGCTTCCCTGTGCTCTGGATTCTGGCTGTGCTTGCCAGTGGAATGAGGCCATTGGCAAAAGATCCAGAAAGAAGGAGAAAAACAAAGATGGGCATTTATTCCCCAATGTCCTTCTTACTTCTTTGCTTGTCCTTTGCCATCGCTCTCTGCTGCAGGCCACGCCTCGTGACAGGTGATGTTCCACACACAGCTGTCCCCTGTCTCTGATCAGGTCCTGGAACACTGAGCATTTCCACTGTTATTAGCCCCAGGGTACTGGATCACGCTTGCTGATGTTTTAAAAACCTGTATACATATCTCTGTAAGCAATGCCTTCATTCAAATATGCAGTTTTTCTAGGTCTGTGAAGAATGACACTGGTATTTTGATAGGGATTGCATTGACTCTGTAAATCATTTTTGGTAGAATGGCCACTTTTGATAGTATTTATTCTGCCTATCCAAGAGCAAAGGAGATCTTTCCATCTTCTAAGATCTTCTTCAATTTCATTCTTTAGTGTTTTGTAATTCTCAATGTAGAGGTCTTTTACCTCCTTGGTTAGGTTTATGCCTAGATATTTTATTGTTTTTGAGGTTATTATGAATGGAATTGTTTTCTGAATTTCTTTCTCAGTGGATTCATGGTTGGCATATAGAAAAGCTACTGATTTTTTAGGTTGATTTTGTATCCTGCAACTTTGCTGAATTTGTTAATCAGCTCTAGTAGTCTTTTAGTTGTTTTTTGGACCTTATAGATATAGAATCATGTCATCTTCAAATAAAGATAATTTTAATTCTTCTTTTCCTATTTGAATTCCTTTGATATCCTTCTCTTGTCTAATTGCTCTGGCAAGAGTCTCAAGCACTATATTGAAAAGGAGTGGTGATAGTGGGCATCCTTGTCTTGTTCCTGATTTTAGAGAGAATTCCCACAGTTTTTCCCCGTGAAGTATGATGTTGACTTTGGGTTTATTGTATAGTGCCTTAATGATGTTGAGGTACATTCCTTCTATTCCAATTTTCTGTAGTATTTTTAACATGAATGGGTGTTGGATTTTGGCCAATGCTTTTTCCGCATCTATTGATATGATCATGTGATTTTTGTTCTTAGTTCTATTTATGTGATGAATAACATGTATTGATTTGCATATGTTCAACCAGCCTTACTTTCCTGGGATGAAACCAACTTGGTTATGATGTACAATTTTTTTGATGTGGTTGTGAATTCACATGGCTAGTGACCCAGAATAGCCAAAACATTCTCAGCAATAAGAACCATGTGGGAGGCATCACAATTCCTGACTTCAAACTATACTACAGAGCTATAGTAATAAAACAGCATGGTATTGGCACAAAAACAGACACATAGACCAATGGATCAGAATAGAAGATACAGACTTCTATTTTATATCTTACAGTATCTGTAACCACACACTTACAGCCAATTGATTTTCAACAAAGGTGCCAGATACATACCTTGGAGAAAAGACAGCCTTTTCAACAAATGGTGTTGGGAAAACTGGATATCCATTTGTAGAAAAATGGAACTAAACCCTTACCTCTCACCCTGCACAAGAGTCAACTCGAGATGGATCAAAGACTTGGAAGTTAGACTAGAGATGGTGAAATTACTAGAGGAGGGCATAGGTCCAACACTCCAACATATTGGCACAGGCAGAAACTTCCTCAACATGACCACCAAAGCCCAGGAAATTAAAACAATAATTAATAAATGGGATAGTATTAAACTAAAAAGTTTCTGCACATAAAAGGAAACATCAAGAGTCTAAAGAGAAAGCCTATGGAATGGGAGAAGATCTTTGAAAACTATACCTCTGACAGAGGACTAATATCTAGAATATACAAATAACTTAAAAGACTCTACACTAAAAAAATAACCCAATCAAGAAATGGGCAAATGAAATAAATAGACACTTCACAAAAGAAGAGAAACAAATGGGAAATAGATACAAGAAAAAATGTTCAACATCATTAGCAATCAGGGAGATACAAATCAAAACTACTCTGAGATTCCATCTAACCCCAATCAGAATGGCAGTCATCAAGAAGTCAATTACATCAAGAAAAGAATTACAGTAATATATGCATACCCATGTTCATAGCAGCACAATCCACAATAGCCAAATTATGGAATCAACCTAGGGGTCCATTAACAGATGAATGGATTACAAAATCATGGGAAATACACACAGTGGAATTCTACTCAGCAATAAAGAAGAATAAAATTATGTCATTTGCAAGAAAGTGGAAAGACCTGGAGAACATTATGTTAAGTGAGATCAGCCAATCACAGAAGGTGAAGGGTCATATATTTTCTCTCATATGTGGAAACTAGGGAGTAATTGGAATACCAGAGGGATCCAGATAATGGAGGAGAAGCCTCAGTGGAACCAGGGAGGTAGTCTAAGGGAAGGGGAATGGGAAGACTGAGATTCATAAACAGAATTACTATCATCGACTGCATGTACATATGTGAATATACCAACATCAATCACAGTACTCTGTATTGGGAAGGGGGGGATGGGGGCACCAAATGCTGAGTGCTTATATGTCAATGTCAACATGATTTACATTATGATGTGAGACTACAATGCACCAATAAAAGCACATAAAAGAAACAGATATGCACAATTACCCAATTGGAGTGTGCTGCCTGTTTTTACCAAAGTCTTTGATTACTTTAATTAAACTTTATTTATGCATTTATTATTAAGTAAATGTTTGTTTGATATTTCCTAAGAGACTATGATGTGCATCCTTAAACATCTTTGCACATCCTATGTTTTAATGATTGACACCTGGAAGAATAGTTTTGGCATCAATTGTAGCTTCAGTTTAAATATTGATACATACTGCAGAAATTCCATCCAGAAAGAGAGGACTGATTTATTCTCTCTCCAAAAGAGAATGAGAGCACGTATTTTTCTGCTCCCTCACCATCTATTAATTTTATAACCATTTCTTAGTATAAAATGTTATCCTTTGTGTTGTTGAAAAGTACATTTTACTGATTACTAATAAGAATGTTCTTCTAATATATGTTATTTGACCATTTGTGCTTCCTAGTAAATGGTTAAAATCGTTTGCCTTTCCATGAACAGAGGGAATTGTAGTCGGAGAAATATGAGAAACACGTGGAGGAGAACCGTAACTTTTTACCCAAAACTCTTGTGGATCAGTCAGCCGGGCCATTTTACTAGCTGGCTGCAGACACTCGCAAGCCCAGTTCCCATCAACAATTGTGACCCAGATTAGCAGACTCTCCTCGGTGGTGTGTAACCTCAAGAGAAAAGGGCAACAAAGCTTACTACTTGAAACCCTGAAATTCCAATGGTTTGTTGAGCAGAAATAAAAAACGGATACAATCACCTAAACCACTTTTTCAAACAATGGTTACTTACTCTGATTAAACTTCCACCCTCAATAATTTTGATTCCTTCTCAAGTTATGGCTGTTTTACCTTCCTGACTCCCATAGTGCTAATGTCTGCAGATGGCACAGATGTCCTCCTTGTCTTTGATCATGTCTCTTCCTCATCTCTAGTGACATCAGATGTAAAAGTCATTTCTTCCCTCCTTTGTACAAATAGCCATCGATGCTTAGGCTTCCTTTCCCATCCCCAGTGTACTGACCAACATGACTACCTTCATAACCCTTGGTGATTTACATGTGCACATAGATACTCAGCAGTCATACCCTAGATTTTACTATCATACATAAACGCAAACCTTCCACAATCCCAATTTCAAGCATGCTGCTTTCAAATTACCACTTTTTTAAATGTGATTTTATTAGTGCATTATAGTCTCATATCACAATGAAAATAAACTTGACAATAACATACATGCACACAGTACTTGGTGCACCCCCTGCCTCCCCTCCCCCAATACAGAGTACTGAGATTGATGTTGGTATGTTCTCATGTGTACACATGGTCCATGGTAGTAATTCCATTAATGAACTTCATTCTTTCCCTTCCCCTTCCCTGACTCCACTGAGGCTTCTCCACTACTGTCTGGAGGCCCTTTTGTATCCCCATTACTCCCTAGTTTGCACATATTAGAGGAAACATATGGCCCTTTTTCTGTGATTGGCTGATCTCACTTAATTACTACCTTTTTATTTTCAGTTTACATGCACTAAAATCCCATTCCAGTAACCAGAAACTAAATTTTTAAAATCTGAGCATGTTTCATTGCTCCTTCCCTATGTCTTGTCTTTTCAATCTATACCTGGTTTAAATTCCATGGTAAACCCTTATAATCAGTCTCCTGTATTCAACATCCTTGATAATATGACAACCCTGGTTCACTTTCTCTACTTACCTTGTACCTATATGAAACCACTGAATGTTGAGGCAGAAAATCCATTGAGTTTTTGGGAATTTAGAATTATGTTTACTGCTTCTGGTGTATCCCTATTGCTGCTCAACTGTACTTCATATTTTCCCATTCTCTGTTCAATCTGCTATTCTTCTTTTTTAAATTCAAATCATATATTATTATATTTATTTATTTATTTATTTTTATGTTCATTTATTGGTGCATTGTAATTATACATTTTGATATATGTCAGGGTATCAACATCACACATGCACACATTGCTCATTTAGCCCTCCCTCCAATCCCACCCTATTCCCTCCCCCTTCCCTCCCTTTCATGCTCCAGATAGTGATTGAGTCTTATAGGTTTGTGTATGTACATCATGTGCTATAGTCTGTTTCCTTCCACCCCTCTCCCAACTCCCTCAGTTAGGTCACCTTCTTTGTCCATCTAAAGATTTCTTCTTCTTCCCTTCTAAGTCCCATTCTATTTAGCTCCCACAGATTAGGGGGGACATCCGTCTTCTACATGACCATTAAAGACATTGGCCTGCTTATTTAAACCTACACCTGTGCTCTTAACTGATTATCTCATTTCCTGTTTCACTGAAAAAATAATGTAGCAGAGAGCCTTCAGGATCTGTCACCATTTAAATCTATCAAATAGATTTATGAATATATATATACATATATATGTATTCACAATATATGTATTTCTGGTTCACCACAAATAAATTGTCCACACTTCTGTCCACTTTCAATTGTGCAGTAGATGCTGTTCACACTAATTTTCTGAAATATGTCACTCTATTATTTTCACCTCCCTTGTATTTATTATTTTCAGGCATGTACTTGATCCTGCACATCACTGTCAAGACCTGTGTTTTTTCTCTTATAAGGAAACAAACCAAAACAAGCAAATATGCTGCTCAGATTTCCCCCATTTATATAAAAACCTGTTTGTTTTTTACTTTATAATGAAACTCCTGAAAAGACTAGACATACACTCATATATTCTAGTAGTTTTCGTCTATATCTTAAGCCCATTGCAGAGAGGAGTATTGCTTTTATATCTAATACTTTTAGTACAAGGTTAGCAATATTCCCTTAGTTGCTAAATACAACAGCCAATTTTTAGTTTTCATGTTGCTGTAACTATCTGCAACACATGCCTTTTTCATCGTTAGAACACATTTCTAACTTGTATTCCATGTGATCAATACAATCCTGGTTTTCTTATACACTCTAACCTTTCATTTTTCATTTTCCTATTGTTTTTTTCTCATCCTGCTCTAAAAATAACACTGAAATTCCCAAGGGCTCTATCCTTGGATCTATCTTTGGAACTTTCAATTTATTTTTTCATTTACATGGATGCACTTGCTAAATATCATTTAGCCACATGTTCATAATGCCGCTTCTGCATTAGAGACCTTAAGATTTGTATTCCTTTTTTCCTTTTTTTTTTTTTTTTTTTTGCGGTACCGGGGATTGAAGCCAGAGGGGTTCTACCTCCGAACTACACCCCCGGCCCTATTTTTTATACTTTATTTTGAAACCGGGTCTCATGAAGTTGCGGAGGGCCTCACTAAGTAGAGAGAGAGAGAGAAAGAGAGAGACAGGGAGAGAGAGAGAGAGAGAGAGAGCGAGGCTGGCCGCGAACCTGGATCCTCCGGTCTCCGCCTCCCAAAGTACTGGGATTATAAGCATGTGCCACCACGCCCGGTTTAAGATTTGTATTCCAACTGAATTTTCACCTGTATCCACAGACTTTCATAACCAACTTTTTACTTGACATCTAGGTTTTTTCCCCCCAGGAAACTCAAAAGAAGCCTGCTACTAACTCAACTCCCAGAATAACAGGTCCTCCCTGTCACCTCCTGTTTTTCCTGTGGTTTTTACTGTCTCACTGTAAGGCAACTACATTCTTATTTCACAATCCTGTGAAACTGTAGCTGTTACCTGCTTTCTTCCTAGAAGCCAAAAGAGGCTTGGTACAACATATATTTTCAGTATGATAGATTGAATAAACTAACATACTTTACATCAAGGATTATAGATTTTCAAAAATTATAAAGACATTAATTATTCTCTTAAGTGTATTCAGTTAATATTCCCTTTGCTATAGCATTAATATGCACATCTTTTTTATATAAATCAATATTCTTTTTTATTTCTTCACTCTAATATTTGAGTCATCTCTAATATTTGAGTCATTGTTTTATTAAAACACTTTTATTTTTATTTATTTATTTTATTTGTTTATTTATTTATTGTGGTACTGGAGATTGAATCCAGAGGCATTCTACCTCTGAGCTATACCCCCAGCCTGATTGTTTATTTCTTATTTGGAAACGGTCTCATTAGGTTGCTGAATTGCCAAGGTTTATTTCTTATTTGGAAATGGTCTCATTAGGTTGCTGAATTGCCAAGGTTTATTTCTTATTTGGAACGGTCTCATTAGGTTACTAAATTGCCAAGGCTGTCTTCAAACCTGCGATCCTCCTGTCTCAGTCTCCCAAGTACTGGGATTGCAGGTGTGTGCCACCACACCCGGCTCTATCATAGTTTTAATAAGAAAAAAAAAAACCACTATTTTAAATCCCGATCTGAGGCAAAGTATTTAAATTGTTAAATTTTTGGTGTTCATTTGATTCGTGACTACTGAGATGTTTAGATTATTTCCTAACAACTTATTGTATGTTTTCTGCTTTCTCTGCTTTTCTAAAAAAATATATTTATCTTTTGTTGAATTCATGCAGTTTTCTTACTTTCATTTTTTCTCTAATGGTTTGAAAGTTTGACATCTCATTAATATTTTTCAAATGGTTGCACTTGAAATTTTAACATTTGTATTTAAGCTTTGATTCTTCTATCTATGTCTCATGTTAATCATTCTTTGTAATTTTTCCATATAAATCAAAGATCTCAACATTTATTTTTATTTTATTCCCACCTCCTGGCATCTTTTATCTCAGTGGGTTGAAAAACCTATTCCACAATGAGATCATCAGTAGATTAAAGTTATTTTAAAATTAAATTTGTCATTTTTCCATTTAAAAGACGTTTTTATTTAAGCCTAAGTATAATTTATGCTGGTTTCATTGTTCTTCACTATTTCTCTGACAGTCTCTCTAGACTCTTTGAGGCTCATGGCTCCTTTTTTCAAAGTAAATCCTCTAGTAATTCTTCCAGATTGGGATGGTTGAATGAGAATGTTGTGTACTTGGGCATATTCTAAATATATTTATTTTGCGGTAATACTTTAATTAAGTATGGAGTTCTTGTTAAATAATTTTTCTATGCTGGGCGTGGTGGTGCATACCTGCAATCCCATTACTTGGGAGGCTAAGAAAGGAGGATCCCGGGTTCGAAGCCAGCCTCAGCAGTATAGTGAGGCTCTCAGCAACCTAGTAAGATTCTATTTCCAGATAAGAAATAAAACCAGTCTGGGGGTGTAGCTCAGAGGTAGATTGCCCCTGAGTTCTACCCGCAGTACCACACATAAAAAATAATTTTACTCTTGGAGTAGAAATATATTCCTCCAAACCCTTTTGCCCAAGGTTGCTAATGAGATTTCAGTTTTCTGCTGCTGGTTATACATTTAATAGTTGCTTCAACTTTCATCTCATCCAGAGGACTTCAAATGATATTGTTATGAGTTCTCAAACTTCATCCTGATAGTACAAGGCGGGAATCATTTTAAATTTATTCCAATTTTGGTTGACAATGAAAGTTTGAGGATTGATGTTTTCGTTTTGTTCCCTTTTTAAAGAACTTTTAAAAAGTATTTCTTTGTGTAGACACTACCTATTCCTCCCTGCTCACTCATGTCACTTTGGTGTATAAGTACTTCTGGATGATGGAATTTGATTTATTCTGTGAGTGTGTGTTAAATTATATGTTGTTCTTTCTTTCTTTCACTTTCTCTCTCCTGTCATCCCTCTCTCCCCCCTTTCTTACCTGTCTCCCTCCCTTAGGGTCTATTCCTACTCCTCTCTCTTACACACACACACACACACACACACACACACACACACACACACTTGTGTGATGTATGCTGTATGATTCCTTGTTTAATCTCTAGACTCATTAATTGACTCTACTGCTGAGCTGGGTCCTTTCTATCCCATCTACTGATGTACCATTCCCAAAGTCTTTTGAGTTTTGTTTTGTTTTTTGTGCAAATGCTAGACAAGCAGTCTACCACTGAGTTCCACCCCAGCTCTGAGTTTATTTTCCAACTTTCATATTTTTCACTTCAATAATGTTCACTCAGATCTTTTCATACCAACACATACATCAATATTTCCATAGTATTTAGTTTTAACACATATTTTGAGTCTGAACAACACAAAACAATATTATCTTTCTCTATTTCATTTCTTCCTATCCCATCCATCAAATCAGGTTATAAGGAACTAACAATACTTCATGTGTCATTTTGTTTGCTTTTTACCTTTGCTTAGCTCTTTTTTATTTTAATTGATACAGGATGTACATAAGGATTCACTGCATCAAAAGCAAGGACCTAAACTAGGTTTGGTAGCACATGCCTGTACCACCAGTACTTGGGAGGCTGAGACAGGAGGATGACAGGTTCAAGGCCATCCTCAGCAACTTGTCAAGACCCTCAGCAACTTAGCAAGACCCTGTTTCAGAATAAAAAATAAAATAGGGCCAGGGGCACGGGGTGGGGGGCTCAAAGGTAGAATGCCCTGGTTCAATTCCCAGTACTGTTAAAAAAAAAAAGCAAGGACTTCCTTTATCTGCTTCCTTAGTTTTCCATTTCTACTTCTAACTATAAAACTCCCTTTCCAGTCATACAAGTATGCAAATATTTTATTTTTCTCTTCTTCACTTAGCTTCCAAGTCTCTGGAGCTCTGTCTTGTCTGTGTTAATCTCCATTTTCCAATACATTCAAGTAATTTAGGTACTGAAAGAATTTAAATGATTGATTACAAATAATACTGCAGTGCAAGAAATAGGATTCAGTAATCTTAAAGTCTCATTTGTTCTCATAGGATTTAATTTTCACTTATAGTCACACATTGGCAGCAACTATTTTTTTTCCAGAAATAACATAGGGTCACAACACAAGTCAGAATGCATTATTATCTTGCAAGAAAATATAGAGCCTATGGTCTCTAAGAAAACATTTTGGTTATGCAATTACTTTTATTTATGTTTTAAAAAGTGCCTTATTCAGATAGCATATGAGACTTAATAACAGAAATAGCACAAAAATAATAAAGAGTATAGAAATTTATGTCACTGAAACAACCATTGTGAATTAAAAACATAGAACCAGATGATGAGCAATCATTCTAAGTGGACACAACCTAGAATCAACACTTTTTTTGGTGGTGACAGTTCTAGAGAGTCAGAGACTACCAGACCTACATAGAATAATTAAAGTACCTGCATTTACCCATTTATGCAGCCATTATTAGGTATTTACAGGCAAACAGAACTTCTGTTCTCACAGTGAGAGATATTCAATTTGCAATTATTATTATGTGACTATCAAATGACCAGGCACAATCCCAATACCCAATTTTAATCTAATAGTTGAACCAGTAAGGCCAAGCGATGATAAGAAAAACTGTGAAAAGGTAAGTGTAAATTACAACAGAAGAAAAAGCAAATTAGCCAAAATAGCAGTTATATAAATGCAATTCCCCTCTAGGAACCTAGAGTGCGTGTGTTTACATGCGTATGCGCACACACACACACACTCATACACACACACGTCTGGATATAAATACAGAAATTTTAAAACTTTATTTTCTACTCTTGAAAATACAAGGCCATGACCTTGTATGTGCACTCAAAGTCAACCAAAACATTATTGAGAATTTGCATTCTGTATCATTTATAAATTTGAGTAGTTAACAAGAGGGCAAGTTATTCAAAGCAAAATCTATGTCACTGAAAACCTAATACAAGAGTGTTATAATGAGATGTTATTTTGCAACTCTACTTACTTATTCTCCTTTTATAAATCCAATCCAGTATGCTCTTTTAAGTAGCCAATTATCACAATGTTGTTTAGTATGGTCATACATTGCTGAAGGGACTTTTGTGTGTGTGTGTGTGTGCATGATGGTGGGTATGTTAACAGCATGACTAATATTAAATTGTTTGTCTTTAATAGTGACCAATTTCTTCTCTCAGGTGGACATAAATTGAAAAAACTGCTAACATACTTTCAGATGACATTTCAATAAAATTATAAAATAATATAATATTTGTCAGAGTTTAAAAAAGAGTTAAGAACATGAAAACAGGATGATTTTTATTTAGTGTTTCAAACATTTATTTATGTATTATAACAAAGAAAAAAATTTGGCAAAATGTCATCATGAAGTACTCAATTTTTTCAAGTATCATGTCAAAGAGAAGCATTTTATTGCCAGCATTCATATATGTATCCTTTAAAACTCAATCATCTAACTTGAAAGTAAAATCCTGCATTTTCTAATGTGAAATAAGAAATAAGAGGACATAGCTCAATGATCTTTTTTTTTTTTTTTTTGCGGTACCGGGGATTGAACCCAGGGGCGTTCTACCTCCGCACTACACCCCCGGGCCTATTTTTTATACTTTATTTTGAAACCGGGTCTCACGAAGTTGCGGAGGGCCTCACTAAGTAGAGAGAGAGAGAGAGAGAGAGAGAGAGAGAGAGAGAGAGAGAGGCTGGCCGCGAACCTGGATCCTCCGGTCTCCGCCTCCCAAAGTACTGGGATTACAAGCGTGCGCCACCACGCCCAGCCTCAATGATCTTTTATTCCTTTTCATTTGGGAAATGAATATTTGCTAACAATTCTTCTCCAAAGCCCTTCAAATTAAAATTATGAGATTAGTACTCTATCTTTTATGTATGCACAATTATATCTAATTACAAATACATTGTGTGCATGTGTTAGGTGTGAACTGAATTGCACCAATGTATTCATTCAGCAATTATTGAGTTATTTTGGCAAATATCTATAGACTCTGAAGATGAACCTGTGTGATTTCTTATCCACAATCCTAAAATCAAGAATAGTTTCTAATGAAAAAAAATTTTATATTAGGTTTTACCAAACTTGCAAATACTTATTGATAATTAGGCACAAAATAGCTGTGGAACCTGTTTTTGAAATCTCGGAAAAGCTCCATTCTCTGTCCTCTGGTATTTCCACAAACTGTTGAATGAGAGGCTCACACACAGTAGACTCATTATTTTGGCAGCATAATGAACCAATCTTCTAGATAGCTCAAGCAACAGTGCCACAGAACATGGAGAAACACAAGAGTAAAGAGAACACCAGAATCATAGCACTGACTTGAATCAATTAGACTTTCAGAGTTGATGGAAATTTATATTATATCTCTGCAGTAGGGGTGTGTGTTGGTTCTAAAAACTATACCTCTTGAATATCACTAATTTCAAGAGTTAAAACTAAATTTCACAAATCAAATCTTCAGTCTCGGTTATTTAATGTGCTCACATAACCATTTTTGAAGTGGTTTTTAAATCATGGACTGTCAAATCCTCATATCCTCATCCTAAGTCTAGAACAGTGGTTTTGCAGCAAAGGACATTTTAGACTCTGCAAATGTATTTGGGAATGTTTCAGAGTTTTTAGATGTTATCATGAGTTGGAAAAATGCCCGATATTTTCTGTATAGAGGACAAGAAAAGTTTAGCATTGGACATTTATTTAATTAGAATCTCTGAAGAAAAAAACAATAAAATATAATAAATTCATACTTTTATCTAATTCTTGGAAAATTTTAAAGAATATTATCTGTTTATAGACTTTATCACATTCTTTTTTTTTTTGCGGTACTGGGGATTGAATGCAGGGGCGTTCTACCTCTGCGCTACACCCCCGGCCCTATTTTTTATACTTTATTTTGAAATCGGGTCTCCCGAAGTTGCGGAGGGCCTCGCTAAGGAGAGAGAGAGAGAGAGAGAGAGAGAGAGAGAGAGAGCTGCTGAGGTTGGCCGCAAACCAGGATCCTCCAGTCTCCGCCTCCCAAAGTACTGGGATTACAAGCGTGCGCCACCACGCCCGGCTTACTTTATCACATTTTTTCTACACACCCCTTCTGGTACTCCTATTATACATATATTAGACTTTCTAATTTTATCTTTCCCATCTCTTAATGTCTCCTTCCTGTGTTCAGTCTCTTTTAATTGCTACTTCAGTCTATGTAATTTATTCTTATTTATCTTCCTGCACATTATCTTTCTCTTGAGCAATGTTTAATTCACTGTTTAACTTTTTGAATATGTTTATTTAAATATTTAAGTTGATTAGTTTTGTGAGTACTACTTCTAATTCCATTTGATTTTATTTTTTGATGTATTCATTTATAAAAATCTCTTCCTTAATTATCCATCTTTTTATTTTATACCTATTTCTTAAACATATAGTTATTTTTATTCTTTATCGGGCAATTCTGATACATTGTCTTTGTAGTTTAAATACATTTTTATTATATATATAATTCTTCATTATGATATATTGCCCTTTTTGTAAAGTTATGATCTTTGTGCCTCCATATTTTCTTTAGAATTATTTCTTTTGAACTGTGGAATTCCTAACACTTAAATGGTGAATTTCAATACTGTGCTTGCAAGCTGGGCATGGTGGAACATGCTTGTAATCCCAGCACTTAGGAGGCTGAGACAGGAGGATAGCAGGTTCTATTCTGAAACAGGGTCTCCTTAAGCTGCTGAGGGTCTTGCTAAATTGCTGAGGCTGGCCTTGAACTTTTGATCCTCCTGTCTCAGCCTCCCAAGTACTGGGATTATAGGCATGTGCCACCATGCTCAGCTTTAAACTCTCTTTTAAGATTACCTAATGTGATTCTTGGCTAATCATTTTTCCTGGAGGACAGCCCTGGCAATACTTATCACCACATTTGAAATAACAGGCCTCACAAAGGGAATGTCATATGCTGGTAGCAGAAATTAGATGTTTAAGTTTCTTCTTTCTATAATACCCAGTTTAATAACTCATTTTTTATGAGTACTCAGAAGTTTCAAAGTATTTTTGCCACATCCTTAAGAATTCAGTTTGATTAATAAGAATTATTACATTACCCCTAAATTATGTCTTGGAATACAAGTATAATCATTTAAGTAGAGAAAAATAGTGAAGACAGAGCTTCTGAGTATTTTCCTAATGAATTTTCTAATAAGAAAACATTAAATATAAAGGAACTCTGGGCTGAAATACAGGCATATACATTAAAAAAATTCTATGTGAATTTAGACAGATGGTCTCTCTCAGAACTCTTAGGCTATAAATTGTACTTATGAACATAATTTTCAAGAATTCGTTATGCTCCTATATCTTTATTTAGTAACTAATATATGTAATGTATTTTGTATTTGCAATATGTTTCTGTCCCCTGTTGGTATTTCTCACCTAAAATAATTTTTATGGGTAATAACAGTTAATGTCATAGCAAGACTCTACATTTCTTCCGTCCTGCATCCCACCATACATGATATTATCTATCTAAATACTTAAGATGCACAGAATGCAAGGTTTCTTTTTATATTTCTACTACCCTATCAGTATCTGTCTCTTTAAACATTGATTTTACACAAATAGAGCTTGTGATTGACAAAACGGTTGAAATTCAATACAGGCTTTCCACACGTTCACTTTATCTTCATCAGCAAGTGTCAATGGAAAATAAGAGGAAGTGAAATATTTGCTTCAAAACTTGATGATATTTATAACTGAACAACATTTATTAAAATATTTTTTTTGCGTGGTATGGGGAATTGAACCCGGGGGTTTTCTACCTCTGAGCTATACCCCTAGCCCTATTTTATTTTTTATTACTAAATGGGGTCTCACTAAGTTGTGGAAGGCCTCACTAAGTTGCTGAGACTGGCCACAAACCTGTGATCCTCCTGTCTCAAACTCCCAAATACTGGGATTACAAGCTTGAGCCACCACACCTAGCTTATCAGAATATTTTTATCAGAATATAGACCTCAAAGATTCGTCATTCACCTTTTATATATTGACAAGTAAAATACCCAATGGTGGAATAACAGCAACTAACAGGGTACATGGTCTTTTAAATGAAGGAGATTCCTGTATATTAAAACAATTCCATGTTGTGCTAGTGCATCCAAGGGCCTATTATGAATGGTGTTTTCACTTGAACATCATTACCTGAATATTATGCAGAAAAATTCTTCATAGCAAAGAGACAAAAATTCTTCATAGCAAAAATTTTTGTAGCAAAATGACATGAGACAATGTTATTGGGCCATTCTATGTTAGAGTTTACTTCAGAAATGTTTTTATACCTTTGTTAATTTATCACATATAGCAGCCCATAAATAGTGTTAAATTCATATTACTACGCTTATAATTTTATCGCTAACATAATTTCCCATAAAATAAATAGTGGTTGAAAAACAAAGATAAGAGATCCAATATCACCAAATTAAATAGACTGAAACTTTGAAATACTATGGGCTGCATCTAAAATTATTTGCACTTATTTCTCCTTCCCTGCTTAATTTGCTAGTAGATTCAGGGGAAATGGTTATTTAATTCATGGATTACATTGTTTATAATTCCTATCTTACTTCACTATCCCCCCTCAATTATTTATCAGTGCATCCTGCCATTTTTCTTGGTTTATGGTTCCAATTCCTAAAGCATGTGAAAGATATCTTGCATTTTCTTCATCTCATGATGACATTAACTTTGCCTATTGCTTCTTTTAGGAGAAAAATGTTAAGAATAAAGTAGCATAAATAAAAATAGTGGGAGAATCTGCACACTCCTACTTTGGAAACTGAGAAATAAGTGAGTTAGAATATAGCATTTTCTTTAAGTAATAAGACTAATAATTATTCTAAAATAAAATTCCAGAAGCTTTACGTATACCAGTTAGAATAGGATGGTAACTTTAATTCAGTCCCAAGTCTTAACTGAACACTGAGATTAGCATTGTAAATACGTGATAGGTAGATAGATGGATAGATAGATAGATGATAGATGATGGATGGATGGATAGATAGACAGAATGAAAAACAGACAGATAGATGATAGATAGATGATAGATAGATAGATAGATAGATAGATAGATATGGGTAGGAAGAAAGAAGGCCAGGGGAGGCAGAAGGATAGAGAGGGCAAAAAAGGAAGTCGGGAGAGAAGGATAGAGTGGCTCCTGGTTAACAAGGCTACAGATTTATTTATATTACTGATCTTTTTCAGTTTTCATCTTTCTCTCTATTGTTTTCCTATTGTTTAAAATTTCATTGGTTTCTGTTCTCATTTTAATTGTGTATTTGATGCAGTGTGCCAGAGGCTTAAATTGTCCTTTCTAGTTTCCTAAGATGGAAACTTAAATGATTGATTTTAAGTTTTTTTTTCTTTTGTACTAATGAATTTAGAGCTATAATGAAATCCTGGCTTTTGGCCTGGCATGGTGACACACACCAGTAATCCCATTACTTGGGAGGCTGAAACAAGAGGATTGCAGGTTCCAAGCCAGCTTTGCAACTTGGGGAGGCTCTCAGAAACTTAGCAAGACTCTGTTTCCAAATAAAAAATAAAATAGGGCTGGGAGGCATAGCTCAGAGGTAGACTGCACACACACACACACACACACACACACACACACACACACACACACACACACACTTACCTTTCCTCTCCCTATGGTAGGCCATGGGGGAATCTTTCTTGACTCTGCCACTGAAACTTAGTTGATGGAGTTCCTAGCAATAAAACTCATGGAATGGTGGTGATCTCAGCAGTTTCTCACTGTCTCTTGTCCACACTCAGATTGACCTGCAGCAATTATTCAAATTACCATTTACATATTTTTACTACTTTATGGCTTCAGGTAAGCAAAACTGGCTTTAATTCTGGATTAGTTTCTCTCTCCAGATTTTTCCTTCATAGTTTGCTGAGATGTCAATTCTCTTATTCGTCCAAGAAAAGTAATTTTCGGTTAAGCATTTTTTATGGCAAGGAGGATAATGATAACATTAAATCTCTTTACATAGAAGATGATGCTCTGCCTACTCAATTTTGAGCTGTTTGTCAATTATTTGATACCATGTTTGTGTGAACTAGAGATTGGAAAGAAATGCCTTTTCCTACAATTGAATAGCATTTCATTATTATGAACTATAAGCGGTCTATGGACAAGTGGTCTTTTGATTAATTATAATCAGATACAACTGGCCACATTTTAAGGCTGATCCCCCCCAAACTCATTTGTGTATTCATTAGAACAAATTAAAAATCAGATTCTGGAAATATTTTACTTCTAAAATCAAATTTAAACATGTACATTGTAATAAATAATGAAAGAGAGGTTTCTTCTGCGCTGACTTCCTACCTCCTATTTCATTACTTAGTTATAACCTTATAAAATTGTTACTGGTTTTAATATTCTAGTTGATGTCATGCGGACCATTAGCCTTGTCCATGAATAATTTTTTGTAGACTCTTCCTATTTTGACTCCTCAGTTTCATAAGAGAATGCTACACAGAGCCTCAGTTTTATCAATTGTTTAATACAGTTCTACATTTAAAGGCAATGTAAAATAGCTCTGCTTTATCTTGAATATTCTACCCATCGCTGTATAAAGCTCAGCAGAGAGATATTTTTGAAGGGTTTTCTAAAAGTTATGTTTGTGCTTTCTTTTAATAATGTGAAATTGATGACTTGTTTTACCCAGGCTATCATGGGATCAATATGTGAACACTGTCAGATCAATCTCCATTAGAACTTCTCCCACTGAATTGCATTTTGGTCAGACGTCATCCACCACATTGTGGGAAATTACGAGAAAGAGGTCCACACATCTCACTACTCTGGGCCCTAAAATGATGCTTTTGAGGAAGATCATTCTGTTGCATGCTATCCTTCTCCTGAGGACCACCTGAGAAATTATATGTATCATGAAATTTTATGCTCCACAAAAATTTGGTTTGTTTTATCTTGTTTATACAGAACCTATTGTAACTGATAGACTCTCCCACCTGGCTTTCATTACCATGAAGATTGAACTCAAACTTATACATTTTAAATCTAGTAAATATGGGCAACTTCACAGCTTACATTTCATTAAATTTTTTTTTCATGTTTTTATTGGTGCATTGTAGTCTCACATCACATTGAGTATCAGTTTG
>PVJS01009475.1:0-50276 GCA_004027185.1 Glis glis
CACAAAGAGGTGAACAAAGAGCTTGGAAAAAAGCCTGAGAAAGAACGACAAAAGAAGTAGAATTAGGAGTAAGCATGTGTGGATATCTCCCAAATCCACATTTTACCCCTCTCCGTCCTGCTCTGAGGCTGGGAACTCTGACCACTGTGGACCACATTGACCAGCTATCTTGCCTTCTGGCTTCCAGAAGTCAGGCACTGGGGGGCACTGTCAGAAGACTGGATGGGGAAGAATAGAGAGAAGCTGGGGTAATTATTGCCCTGGCTTGAGCCTGCTGGACTGTGGATCGTTAGTGGCTATATTAAGACCACAGCTCCTGTTGGGCAACCTAGTAGCTGCAATTCCCTTTGTCTCTCAGGCCTGGGGTAATACAGGCTTTCCCCTGCTGCTAGCCCTTAGAACCTTCACCTCTTCTTGATAGTTTCCTTTAATCCTGCCTAGATCTTTGCAAATGGTCCCTTCCCTGTTCCTTGCCATCTATGTCCTTCTGGGATCATCACCTTTACAGAGTCATATTGAAAAAGCACAGAAAAAGTATTGTGGTTTGGATCTTAAATGTCTCCTAAGCTCATGTGTTGAAGGCTTGGTTTCCAATGCAGCAGTGTTCAGTCATGGAGTCTTGGGTGGATGATTGAATCATGAGGACTTTGACCTCATGAATGGCTTAATCCTCTTATGGGTCGAGGGAGGGGCTTTTTTATAAAAATAAGTTCTCTCTCAGCTTCCTGGCTGCCATGAGGTGAGCATCCTCCTCCCCTGCCCCCACCACCATGATGTTCTATCTCACCTTAGGCCCCGAAGGGACTGGACCAACCATGGACTGAAACTGCAAGCCAAAATAAACCTTTCCTCCTTTATGTTGACTTATCTCAGATATTTTGTCACAGCAATGAGAAGCTGACCGACCCAAAGAGTTTCAGGTGGGAGTGGCCAGCAGTGTACATTTCTGTAGAGGTTTTGTTTGATGAAGATCCAAGAGTCTACTGAATGTGGCAATTGGAGGTTTAATTGTGACCTTTAACAGCACAGGTTTAAAGAAGGATGAGGGGCTGCGATGTAGCTCAGTGGTAAAGTGCTTGCCTTGCATGCACAGTACCCTCAGTTGGATCCCCAGTGCCAACAAAGAAAGGCAAAAACAAAAGATGGATGAGTTGAAGCGTGAGCACAGCATGCTGAAGTCAGCAGGGAGTCCTTTGACCACTGCTTTGAGGAGCCTAGCTACGAGAGAAGATGAGGTGGCATTTTTGAGGGAGCTGCTGGTTGGTGTTTTCTTTAATTTTAATGTTGAAAGAACTTATGTGTGCTTATAGAATATGGGAAGGATCCATTAGATATGGAGAGCTTAGAAGTACAGGAATGGGAATCATTAGTGAATGGACCTGTACCTGGGACTGCAGCAAGAGCAGACTGGAGGTCTTATCAGCACAGAATACTGACTTCTTCTAGATTGGAAGGGGAAAAAAATGAGGGTAGATATGGATATAAACATGTCTATAGCTATGGGGTAAGAAAGTGAGGTAATTTCTTCCTGATAGCCTACATGTTCTCAGTGAAAGTTCAAGGACAGTGGAAGTTTAAAATAGTGGTTGTGAGCAGGGGAGAGTTGATCACGGGCCCAGTAAAGGCCTCAGGATTCTGCTGAAGTAAATCAACAATCAACGTAAGTGATATAAACCAGAATAGAATGTACAGTGAGGTGATAATGGCATGAGTGGAATTGGAAAGGTAGGGCATGTCTAGATTATGGAATTTGGTGTATGTATAGATAATGGCATTCAGCAGAGGTTTCTGAGCAGCAGAGTGATGAACTGGATATAAGATTATTGGGGGTGAGAAGGGCAAAGAGAAGTACTCAAGATCATAATAATCTGGGTAATACACAAGGGGAGGGCCTTATTTGGGGATTGTCAATATAACAGTTCCTGAGGAGCTAGATCCCATAGGACTAGTAATGATGCCATGAAGTAGGTTGGGGGACTCTTAAGGCCCTTCCCCCAAACTCTATCACCTTCCATCTTCCTTGAGAATCCTGGTTTAACAGAAGTTGCCCATCCCCCATCCAGATTGCCATGCCTAACCTTCTCCCTGTATTCTAGACATTCAGGAACTACCACTGCACTGAGCTTAGAGGCTACTCGGATGTGGGAGATGAAAGAGAGGCAGGCAGAACTAAGGCAGAAGTTGTAACTGGGTTTACTGGGTAGATGCCATAGTACTGTTGACCAAGAAAGGCAATATGGGAGATGTTTATGAAGAAAGATGATGGATATCAAGGGCTAGGATAAGCCATGTGGTTTGGACAATTAGGGTTGAGGATGTGAGTCAGAAGCTTGGAGGGAGGTTAGGCCTCATCATGAAGGTCTGGCATCATCTGTATCAAGCTGGTTGTTAAAGAATTGGGGTCCACACTTGCCAGAACATTCCACCAGCCCCTGCAAAACCTGTCTCTGCCTATTTGAGTTTGCAGTATTACTTCCTCAATATTCCCCAGTGCTGGTGAAGGGATTCTAAAGAAAGACTGAGGAGAAACCCGTGAGGAATACTGTCCTTAAGAGGGCAAGCAAAGAAGGAGAGTCAGGAAGGAAAATGAGAAAATGTCAGAGAAGTTGGAGGATAAACAGAAGAATGGCTCATGAGAGACAAGACTGGACAGTCACTCCAAGGAAGGCTCATCAAGGATAATGGCAGAGAACCCTTTTTCTTTTCTTTCTTTTTTTGTGTTTTATATTTGTCATTTATTTAAAATATATTTTTATTGGTGCATTGTAATCATACATCTTGATGGTTTTCAGGGTGGTAGAAGTATACATGCACACATCAGTCAATTAGCCCTCCCCCAATTCCCACCCCCATTCCCTCCCCCTTCCCTCCTTCTCGTGCTCAGCATAGTAGTTGACTTTGATATATTTGTGTATGTACATCCTGTGCATTGGGGTGTTAAAAAATTTGTGCTAGTCTTTGTGGAGAATTCATTAAAATCTGTTCAGCATTTTCACGTAAGTGCTTCAATATAAACTAAAAATGTCACTTGAATTCCCTTTGATGACCAAGTTGAACATCCTTGTCTTTATTATAGTGGAGCTGTTCCTCACATAGACAGTCAACTCCCATCAGATTGCTCTGGATCTGCATTCTGAGCATGAACATTAGAATCATCTTTCTTAACTGCAATGGATTCTCCCTTGAATATCTACCCTGGTCACTATCGTGGAAGTGCTCTTGTGTTGTTAGTGAGCTGGGTTTATTTGGAAGCTCTTCTAATGATCATGCTTAATTCTTAGAACCGTCTTCAACATATTCCCTCTTCTCCTTTCACACAGAAGAGCCTGCTCGTCACCACAGGACTGTAACAACTGCATTTCACTTATGACCTTTCTGGAGTCGTAGTCCTCAAGTGGACATATGAACCCCGCATTTGCACCAGTGTCCATTTGGCTGGAGTTCTGGTCATCCTCTTGAGAATCTTGTGCTGAGGGTCTTAAGTTTTCCCCTGCAGTGACCTTAAAGCAGTATCTTTTCAAGCTGTCCATTCCCTGGATGAGAGATTCCTCTTCACAAATGTCTAAGGCTCTTTAAGGCCAGGTTCTCTCCTCAGTATCTGAGGGAACTTCAGCAGAATATGGTGTTTGTGGTAAACTGTCCACATTAAAAAATTCTAGGTCTTTAAGTGAGCACTGCCATTCTACTGTCTGGGACTGAGGATCTATGTCATTATCATGAAGGAACATGCCTGGAATCTCATCACTTGAAGGACTATTGCCTGGGGGTCTGGGCTGGGTAAATGGGCTCTCAGATTTAGTGGTGTTAGAGGCACTTTCCAGATGAGTCTTGTACAAACCAGAGTCTGGCCCAGGAATGAGAGGTTTTCCAAAATGATTGTCCTGAGTTTCATATTTCCCCAGAGTCTTTTGGAAGGTGACATGGTCCTCGAGACTTTCCACTGTTGTCACATTGTCCTTGGGTAGCCCTGGGTTCTCACTGCTCTCACCACATGCCTCCCCTTCAGTCACGCTCCTTGTGTCCTCTGAGTCCTCTGAACTGAGGGTAAACAGAGACCCCTCGTCAGAATCACAGTCGCTCCCTACGTCACACCGAGTGTCAGAAGGAGCGTCTTTCTGCACTGCCTCATTAGCAGGAGTGACAGTGAGGCCGCTGCTCCATCTTGGCAGAAGGGCCGGTGGGTCTGCATCTCCTGGGTCACTGCGTGGGACCTCGCTGTAGATGGCTGAAGGCTCCTCCTCAGCATTGGCCCCCTGGAGCCTGGGCCTCTGGGTTCCCAGCAAGCTCATGAAATTTCCCACTTGCATTTCCTTAGAAAATGCCACCTGTGAACCCACAGTTTCCAAAGGTAACTGTTCAGGGCTCCCTATTTCCTTACTTGTTCCAATCTGTTGTATGTTTGGATGCACTAGCATTTTGGATTCAGAAGCCGTCACTTCTCCTGAGAGTGATGGGTCGAATTCATTCAAATGACTATGGGTTGAGCCAGAGAGGGGTGGAAATATGCCAGCTGCAGTACAGACACCTATTGAACGTTCTCTGGGAGAAGATTCCTGGGCCACAGTTTCATAATTTAATTCCCTGAGAATATCATTGCTATAGATGTGGTCCTGTGCTGCTGAAACCACTTCATTGTTATCAGCATTTGGAGGTCTATAGAGAGCGAAATGGGCCATAGCGCCATTTGGAAGCGTGTTCTCATTTCCACTTCCGGCCCCAGTGTTGTCTCCACCTTGTTCTGAGCTCTGCCAACTGCCAGGCTCCTTTCTGTTGCTTCCCAGAGTTCTATCAGTTATGACAGCGGCACGTGAGCGCGGCTCTGCCACCAAGAAAGGGCCCTGGTTCTCACAGAGGTTTGGACCATGGAAAGCTTGGCGCAGATCTGTCCTCGGGTGGTGTATTCTCCCTACACCTTCGACCTCGTCGTAGAAGCCTTGGTTGGAATAGGCATTATCTGAACCAGGGCTTTTGTTCTGGCATCTTTGTTGCCACAGTCTGTCAATGTAAGGCCTTGTGAAAGCCCCCAGGCAGAAAGCCACGATGAAGGTGATGAACACTGACAGGCAGACGGCCAGGGCGAGGTCCTGGGAATCGTCCTCCTGCTTGCGGGCAGCTGGCACATCCCGGGCATTTCTGACCCCTTGTGGCAGCTGTCCCTGCATCTCCCTGTGATCAGAGCCCACGTGTGCCTCCTTCCCCAGAGTGGAGAGGCGCGTGTGCACCCCTCCCCCAGCCCTCTCCGCGTCGCTTTTCCTCTGATTCATATTAAGGCGAGGAAGGTGAATCTCCCTGGAAATTCTGCTTTTGGGAATCTCCAGATATGCCTTCTCATTCCCTGTAAGTGGGAGATAAAAATACACACTGAGTGAACGCTGGAATAAGACTCCAGGTTTTCCAAAAGCTCTGGGTCCTCGGTCCTTCCCTAGTTGTATTTCCAAGTGTATATTACAGGGTGATAAGTAGTTTTTATTCATTCATTCATTCATTCATTCATTCATTCTTGTCCAATGCCAACAGTATGCATATGGCTCTGTGCATATCAACACATGGCTGTCAGGTGTAGATCTGCTACTGGGGTCAGGAGGTTCTGTGTTTCTTAGGCTTCCTGTCTGCCTGCTGCCCATGGGAGGAAGGAGCCAGACTGGAGGGACATCCATGTTGCCTCTCCTTCCTCCAGACCCTCAACTGTCAATTTGCCAGCCCCCCAGAAAAACCTGTCTTGGCTCTACACAAGTCTGCAGTATTGCTTTCTCACCATTCCCTAGTGCTGATAACTAGCAAAAATATGACTTTCCTCTTCTGGTCCCTGGTCTTCTGCCCTCTACACTCAGTGTGGCTTGTAGAAAGGAGTGAAACCAATATGGTGGACAGCACTCAGACCTCGCTTTATTCTTTGTGGATTTCTTCTAAACTTGGCAGGCATGGCCATGGTTCTACTTCAATGGCAGTCCTAAATAGAACGGAGTCTAGGGGTTCATTTTTTGAAAAATCTGACTTTTTTTTCTAGTTTTCTCCCCAAAATAGTTAATAGTGGGAAAAAAAAAACTTTCCTAGAATGTTCAACCCCAGTAACATATTTTAGCACTTTGGGAGATGGGTAAAGACCAAACCAAAGGAAAACAGACTTTTGCAATATGTGTGCTTGTTTTGTATGTGTATAGGATCACACTTTCAGAGTGATAACAGGCATTTAAAATCATGCTTCAAATTTCATAAGTGCTTTTTTAATGGATTGTTGAGAAGTGGGATAAAATTGTGACATTTTGGAGCTTCAGGGTAAAATTCTCTTCTAGTATTTTCTTTTTTCTTTTTCCTATATCCAATTGATTCTGAGTGATTTGAACTAGGTTTCTTTGACCACATGAAGAGAATCATTCACAAACAGAGAAAACAGCAGGGCACCAATGATTATTCGGCAACAGCCGAAGGCTGACTAATGCAGGTGATAAGCACTCTTGCTTTCAGGGGACTGTCATTGTTTCAAATGAGACTAAATTTTTATATTCATTTTTCAGTTCAAATAGAACCATTTCAGAGAAAAGAGGTACTACTGACTTACCTACAGACTTGTTGCAAATTACATTCCACTTTTTCCTCCAGGATTCAGAAATGAAAGTTTGGAAGACCGCCATGCTACCGTCACACTGCCACTGGTTATCAGCCAAGTCAATCTCCAGATGGGGAAAGTGTAGGGCAATAGTCCTCATTGGTAGGATGGTGGTCAGAGCATTGCTGCTAAGGTCAACAACCTGCTTGGGAAGAAACCAATTTAGGACAGTCTGTGAACAAAGACATTTAGAAATAAAATAAATAAGTAATAGAAAGATATTGTTGACATCTCTATGGAAGCAGTATGAATTTAACTTGTTTGAAAGTGAGAGACTACTGGGTTTAAATCTCTACTCTGCCCCTCAGTCTTGGCATATTGTTTACTTTCTGTGAGTCCACCTCTCAGAGTTGATGTAAGGATTAAATGTGTGAAAGCTTTAAGCATGGTGTCCATATTAGATGCCCAAACATTTTCTCTTCCTTCTTTCCTATGAGGTGTAATTTATACTGTTAAGTAAAAATTCAACTCTCATGTTGTCAAGGTCTAGGATTGGGTATGGTCTAGAATTTCTAGAAACACTGTGACCTTGAAAGTAGAAGATGCTGGGGGATGAGGACATAGAACACACAAGAATTGTGGTTGACCAGAAGGTACGAAGAAAGAGATCTTTTGCATCAAATATTATCTCAATGATAGTAGTGCATTTTTGTTTTATTTTTTTGCATCCATGGCTATTCAGTACCTGAAGGATGACTAATTTGTCTAGTCTAATAAGAAATATAGGGGAGACTGGGGAACAAAAAGGATTCAGTGGCTCTAGAGACACAGAGCAGGGTCTATTGAAGCCAGACATGGCAGTGGTATGATACAGCAGAGCAAGCATAGTTAGGTGTAGCTCCAGCTACTGTTTGCAGAGCACTGCTGTATGCCAGGCTCTCTGCTAGCTGCATTATATACATTATCTCTAATCTTCTCAACAACTTTCTCATTTTCCCCTTTTTTAAAGAGGAAGAAATTGGGCCAAGCCACACAGTACATCCTGCATAGACCTTAGCACAGGGGCCTGGTACACAGCAGGTGCTCAGAAAAAGGAAGAAGAAATGAAGTGGCAGAGTTGCTATGTGGTCTGGCTTCACAGCTGTGTGCCTTCACTATAGAACATGCCCTCTGGGAGCCATCTCATGGAGAGGAGGGGCTGTGTGGAGGGGACCTGCAGCAGAAGACCCCAGGGTGGGGGCATGAAGTTTGGGGAGGGGCAGGTGGTTATAGGAGAAGAGAAAATCATGAAAGAGAAAATGTAAAGCTTTTTAGAAAGAGAGGACCACAGATGAGAACTGGAAAGGCCGAATATTATCAAGGCCAATTGTTTTTTATAAACATCAGGGGAAAATCAGCATTTACATCTGAGATTATGTAAATTCCTAGGAAGAGTTAATTCAAACAATCAAACAGTGCTGCAAACAAGAACACTATGTGTGGTATCAAAATTCTTTGCAAACACTTCCTGTGTTGAGTAGCCAAGCAGTCTTGACTTTTGAAGGAAAGTTGCCAAAAATAGGAAGTATGAGACTGGGGTTGGGAAGAAGAAGAAAAAAACCCACTTGGTTTTGGCCTGGCCTTGTCTAGGATCAGTAGCTTTCTTATGTATATTCCCCTCCTCATCGACAGACTGAGATATTCTGACATTTTTCAGATAGTTATTTTCTTTTCAGTATGTTCTTTTTTCATCCTTGCATCTTATATTACAAAGCATGGAACTGAAAGAAGAATTGGAGGGAGGAAAGAAAATTAATAAAATGATTCAGGAAGAATAATTTCTGAGAAAAGATTAAAACAGAATAGTCCAATTTGCTTAAAGAAAAACCCTTCCACCAGCATTTGAAAGGGGTGTACATTATGGAAAGACTGGGAGAAGCATATAATATTGCTTCACAAATCATTGCATCTATGAAGAATGAGACAAGATTAAGAAAAGAAATGCTAATTTGAAATGTCAAGGAAACTTATTTCATTGCATTTACATATGGTGATGAATTTATACTTTGAAAAACTATCTAGCTTCTGAAAAGATACCCACATGGGAAAACACATAGAATACTGCAAGTATTAAATTCATCTCCTGGAAAAAAACCCAACATCCATTGTGATATTCAGCTTTCTGGTGCCAATATGTTCATCATGTTTCAAAATCAGTTTTTAGAGTTATTGCCAAGTATGTAGAACGGGTAATAGAGAAGAAAGAATTGCACGAATCTTGGCAGTTACAGTGAATTGAGAATTTCAGCTGTATTTAAAACATTCTCAGAGTTGATTTTTAGTTTGTCATTGGCATCTAGTACCTGTGAGGTGCAGAAGACTCATAAAGTACAATAAAAATGCACAGGAAGTAAAACAGGCGTAAGGAAAATTACATATATAAATATACTTATAATCAATATATAATGCACTAAATGAGGTTCTCAGGCAACTTGACAACCTATTTGTGGTGAACTGGGGAGCACTGCCAAGTGAAGTGGACTGTCTCATCTTAGTCTCTAATGATTAGTTTCATGGCAGACAAGAGTCTAAGATGGGTTCCTAATAACCCTATCTCCTGGTATCCAGGCCCTTGAGTAATCTCCTCCCCTGGAGTGTGGGTAAGGCCTGTGATTTGTGTATAGCTAACAGCCTAGAGCAAAAGCAATGGCTGTCACTTCAGTGGTCACATTACATAAAATGGCAACGCTGTTCTTGCTAGCAGGCTCTCTGGTCTGCTGGGTCTGGAGCAAGCTGCCATGCCATGAGGCACCACATGGAGAGAGTGCTGGGCAGGGCAGGAAGCTGAGAGCAAGGGCAGGCTTTGGCCAACAGCTGGCAAGGGGCCGAGCCCTGAGTCCAACAGCCCAACGAGATCTTGAGCCCCTCCAACAATCATGGGAGCTGGGGAGAGAGTCCTTTCCCAGCTGGACTTTCGGGTGAGACTCCAGCCTTTGCCAAGACTTTGGATGCAGCCTCTTGAAAGACCCTGACGCATGGGCTCCAGTTAAACCATGCCTGGGTCCCAGTCCCACAGAAATCAAGAGATAACAGAAGTGAGTGGTTTTAAGCTGCTAAGTGTGTAGTAATTTGTTAATCAGCCAGAGAGAACTAATACACTTATCCACATTAACCACCCATCCATTCATTCCTCTGTTTATTCAACAAACAAGACATTTTCGAATGTCTTATGCTAAGCATTGGAAAACAAAATAAACAAGTTGTATATCCTCAAAGAGCTTACCATATGGTAATAGGGTCAGGGGGCATAGGCATTATCAATTAACCATACCCAATACAAATGGTTTCTGTTGGAGTAAACGCAATGAGCAAAAAAGTATTGCTTGTTATAAAGTGTGGAGCATCTTATAAAGTGTATAAAAAGGGGGCCTGGTGCAATCTTGAGGCCTCCTTGAAGAAGTGACATTAAATCCAAAGCTGGAAGGATTAATACAAGTTAACTCTTTTTGGTAAAGGATCCGCAAGTGCAGAGGGCCTGGGGTAAAGCAGGCAGGGGAGTGATATACAAGAGGACAGTGGCTCAAAATGAGGCTAGAGAAGGCAGGGGCCAGGCCCTGGCTGTGAAATCTCAGAAGGGTTTTAACCAGTGAGCGGCATAATCAGATTTGTATATTAAAAAGAGTAGGGCACTTGCAGCTACTCCAAAATTTCTATATGAAGTCTACTTTATAAAGAGTTCACCAAACCCCATCTATTGTTCTAAGCACTTTATATGCATTGGAACATTTAATTCTCACTAAAACCTACGAAAGAGGAGCTAAGTCATCTCCATTTTACAGAAGAGAACATGGACGCACAGAGAAATCTGATAACTTGCCCAAGATGGTGTGGTTGGAAAGTGGTAGAGCCTAGGCTGAACCCTGTGCTGCTGGCTCCAGAGTCCCCCCATCTTAATGCTGCCTCCCTCCTCTCCCTTCCATGGAGGAAGGCTCAGGGAGCCATTCTGGTTGAAAGGAGGGGAGCTGGACACTTGTCCTGCAGCTACGCTTCAACAGCACTTCACATCACGCTGGGAAAACTTCAGTTGTCTATATCAATGCTGCCTAATATGACAACCGTTAGCCTCATGTGGCTATCGTGTGATTAAAATGTGGGTGGTCCACATAGGATGTAAAGTTCACAGCTGGTGTTGAAGACTTTGTACAAAAAAGGGAATCTAAAGTATCTCCTTAACAATTTTCACATTGATTACATATATAAATGATCATATATTGGGTTAAATAATATGTATCACTGAAATGAATTTTACTTGCTTATTCTTATTTTTCAAATCTAACTACTAGGACATTTAAAACTGCATATTTGGCTTGCAATATGTTTCTAGTGGTTGATACTGGCCTATGTAAAGAATGGGGGTAGGCAGTGGAGGTTATTACTGAAGATTCTTCCAAATCATTTCTGGGTGCCATGTTGGAGGTCCCTCTGGTGTTCCTAAAGGACCTCTGAGGGGAGATTTCACAGCATCACCGTGAAGCGGAAAGGCACAGAGGAAAGTGCTTGGAGGAGAAGGGGCCGAAGCTGCCAAACGCAGAGCAGGGCTTGGGGTTCCTTACTCTCACTGCTGTCAGGACTTCAGGGAGATTAATGCACAGCTCCCAAATGAGACACAGGTCCCCCCATATGCGTCTGATGTTTACAACAGTATGTGGCATGTGGTAAGTGCTATACAAGTATGCACTCTTATCCTCATTTTTATTATCCCATGCCCAATTTTGGCACAGAAGCATCAGGGTCACTGGCCTTCAGTGGACTGCACAGTCCTGAGTTGTTGACATCTCAGTGCTGGCCGGAGTGGTTCCGAGGGAGCTCCCCAAGTGTTCCAGTTTGCATAAGACTCCTGGGACTTTGACTGATCTAAGCTCAGGGAGGCAGCCTCACAACAGATTTGACTTCTTGCCAAATGGTAAGTGGAAACTTGGAGCTGGATTTAATTGGGTTTAGAAAAATAACGTGCCAGTTCTTACTGCTGAGTATTATGTTTGAGTAAAATTCATGTTGATTACTGTGGCCTTTGACTTTTGAGGCATCAGCTCTTTCAGGGGATCTAAAAATAGACTCACATGTTTTGGTTAAAAGTCAGTACAACTGGACATGTAGAAACTCTTTGATGGAAATAGCCTTCTAATGTAATTGCCCATAAGTCTGCATATGTAAGATAAGATAAAAATGATTTTAGAACCTGTAATTTTTTGAGGTCCTTGAAGGCTTCTGGAGAGATTTTGAATATCCTGTTGCTCTTTAAATAGAGGTTCTCCAGTTGCAGGCAGTTACGAAAATCAGATGGCCCAATTTGCAATATCTCATTGAATGACAGATCCAAACTCTGCAATGATTTCAGTTTCCACAGTCCTGTTAAAATAAAACAAAAAAATTAAAAAGTAAAATAATAAACCTTGAGTAAAATGAAAGAAATGTAAAAGATTAAAACCTAAATTGGTGGTATTTGTAAGGGTGGAAAATTGGAGACAACATTACTGGTTCCCAATTGAGAAAGTGTTAAGGTATGATATATTAATAGTATGAATAATACCTAAGAGAATGGGGTAGATCAACGTGTAAACTGACCAAACAGAAAGAAAAAAAGTTAAGTGGCAGAACAGTATAGAGTACAAATCCAACATTTTTGAGAAGAAGGAGACATATACAAGGCCTGGAAGGAGACAAACTAAACTATTAAAGTCGTTACTCTTAGGAAAAGGATGGCTGAGGGAGGGGAGAAGGGATATTGAAGGAAAAATTTTTCTTATTTTATGTACTTTTAAATGGTTTCCTTCCATGAGCATATGCTACTTTTAAAATAAAATCTTCAATAAAAATCCAAATTTGATTAAAGAAGGTGATGAATAAATATCTGTTTATTCAATTGAACTGTGGGTAAAACTGAATAATCTCACTACAGCAACAGAGAAAGAAAGTCATTTTGATGCTTTATTACATGGATGATTCTTCCAGTTTTAAGATTTTCTTATTCTATTTTATAGCCACATCCCTTCTTGTAACTACTTACTGTTGGTATTATGACTATTTTTTAGGTATTTTTGTATTTTTCTAGGGTAATAAATTTTGTTTTCAAAGGTACTAGATTTTGTTTTCTAGTACAATAATCAAATTGACTTTTGGTTTCCATCTTTGTATTTCACTTGATTCAGGGGAGTCACCAGAAGGTCCATTTGGCACTGAGAATAAAGGTTGAGAACGAGGTGCCAGTCACAGCAGTCTCCCAAATTTGATTTCCCAGATGGGTCTTGCAAGGAAGCGCCTGCATGTTTACATTTCTTCTGCTCTTCTGGCATGTGGGCTGTCTTTAACCAACTACAGCATAACGGCTCGACTTGGTTCGATTCCAGAAGGGCTTATTCCCTGCCTACTGTCTGCAAGGTACTTATTGTAAGACTGACTGATAATGCAGAGAGGTGATGATTTAATTGAAATGGCTGTGCCATGTAGGTTTTCATCTGTTCATTTTAGTTGTACATTTAAGCAAGAAACCATTAGGGCATAAGTCAATCAAAGCATGATAAGCAAGGCACTTGGTGCTGAGGACAAGTACAGCATAGAATTCTTACCCTTAAGGAGCTTAGTCTGGTTGGATGGTAAGATAATCAGACAATAAAAAGTTACTAGTTATAAAAAGTAGCTCATTATGCATACCATCCAACTATAAAATTGTATTATTTGACTGTCCTTCAGAGGGCAAAGTCCTTTAGGGCAGAATTCATATCTTTGAACTCTTGCAATGTTTGGTATATAGTATATATTCAAGAAAATAGAGGCCATAGTGTTTGGCCTGTGCAGAGATTTACAAATCATTGAGCCAACATTAAAGATTCAATACAGAAATTTGCATTTATGGCTTCTCTTGAAAATCTGGAAGTTCCAACTGGCATAAGACAACATTTGGCTGGAGCTGAATGAGGGGCTGCCTGCTTTAGATGGGGGCATGAGCTTAGAGAAGACTATGATTTCTTTGTACTCATGTTTCTATAAAAAAATAGAAACATGAAGGACAGGCCAAGGAGACTATATGTTTAAAAAACAATGGGAGAGAGCCAAAGCAGTTGACGCATGCTAATAAGAAGTACTCCCATATTGGTTAATAAATAGCCATTGTTGGAGTCCCTGTGTGCTGCTCCATGGCCCTGGGCCCTGTGGTCTATTCTTTTCCCACCCCTCCCAGTCCAGCAGGAACTCGCTCTAGCACCGCAGCCTGGAGCCATCCAACTGGGGAGCCCAGGCTGAAGGCCAGGTGTTAAATATTCTGAATAGAACTCCTGGAGAAAATATTTCTTTGTGTAGAGAAGAATATTCCTACATGCTTTAATATGCAAACATGTGGGTCTATAAGAAAAAAATGCAACATAAGATACCAATATAAAAGACTATCAATTTCTTAACATTTTCATGATATCTGCTTGGACTATTTAGGGATGTGAACTCATAGTTCCTAAAATATCTCAGTGCTTAACTGAATTGAATAAGTACCATAAGGGAGAGCTCATGACTAGCTTTGAAGTGGAGGGAAGAAATTATTTTTAAACTCCTATTTAATTGCACACCTGTATGCTCTAAATATTTCACGCACATCTCCTTTTAATCTTCACAAAGTTCTGGGGCTTATCACCATTTTATGAATGAAAACACCTAGGCTCAGCCAAGATAAGAACTTGCCTAAGGTAATGGTAGGTGGAGCTGGGATCAAAACCTGGATCTCTCAACCATTACCCTGTAACCATGACCATTTTTTTTAGTTAAAAAGGAAAAAAGAAAAAGAAAGAAAGAAAGAAGGCGTGAGCAAGGCCCTGAAAGAGAACTTGGATTTTAAAAGGGAAAAAGAAGGCAGAAGGCAGGACTCTGTAAGCAGAAGAAAGCTTTGGACCATGGAGTACATGATAACATTGTCAAAGGTGCTGGGGGTTGTTTAGTTGTCCTGATTGTGCCATGGAATCAAAAGTGACCTGGAGGGGGATTTAAGAGACTGAGCTTTAGTCCATCTTCTCTGTTACTTTGATGTGAGTTGGGAAACATCACTTAAGATCTCCATGCCTCAGTTACCTTCCTTAAAATTTATTTCTCAGAACTGGAACTGAAAGCCGGGCGTGGTGGCGCACGCTTGTAATCCCAGTACTCTGGGAGGCAGAGACCGGAGGATCTGGGTTCGCGGCCAGCCTCAGCTCTCTCTCTCTCTCTCTCTCTCTCTCTCCCTGTCTCCCTGTCTCCCTCCCTCTCTCTCTCTCTCTCTCTCTCTCTCTCTACCTAGTGAGGCCCTCCGCAACTTCGTGAGACCCAGTTTCAAAATAAAGTATAAAAAATAGGGCCGGGGGTGTAGCGTGGAGGTAGAACGCCCCTAGGTTCAATCCCCGGTACCACAAAAAAAAAAAAAGAACTGGAATTGAGATCTGTCTTTGATTACTATGATCTCCAAGCATTTTGAGTGCAATGGAAGTCAGGTCTAATAGCTTCGGTTATGGTTCAGCTAATACTCTCCTGCGGACAGAATACACTTCACTACCCCACTGAGTTGAGTTTGGCCATGTGACTTGATCTGGCCAATGGAATGTTAGCAGATATGACATGAGCAAAGATTTAAAACATATGTATGTGGTGGGGCCTGCTCTCTTGGCTTCTGCCAGTACCATAAAAAGAATATGGTCTGGATGGTCCAAATGAGAGACAGTGGAACAGACTTGAGCCCACTGTGTAACCTTCAAGATGACAGGTACAATCTCTTGAGGAATAACAACCAACTGTAACAGACTAGAGTCAGAGCTGCTCTTGGCTGCCACAATATTTTTCTTATTTATAGGACCCAAGTCATTAAGTGAGATCAGCTTCAGGTGACAGTGTGTGAATTACGCTGGACTGTTTTGTAAGTGCTGATACTTGTGGATGGGCTGAGGTTGGCATGAAGGTGAAGAGAGATGCTGTCAGTAGGTACCATCAAATATGGTTTACCAATTCTGGCCTGCGGAAAACCCAGGGCATGATACCCAGCTAGTCCTGTTTGGGGTGTGTCTGGGGTGCTCTGTGACCAAGATTTCAGAAGAGCTCCTGACCTGGGTGAATCCCAGAGATTGGCCACAGACAGTATTCTGATCCCCACACAACAAAATAAATACCAGTTGGATTAAAAGCATTCTCTGACAATTTTGCTGTCCATGGAGTGTGAGGCGCATATAAATAAGAGCTTGGTGGAGTTGAAGTTGGGGGAAGCTGCTTTTGAGAATAAAAGAAAAGGGAGAAATTATAAGGGAAAACAATAATACAGTTGGCTATGAAAATTTAATTTGAATGCATATTCAGAGTACCATAAAAAGGACAAAGATAAGGATGAGAGCAGGTTTTTATTAGAAACAAAGCAAATGGAAGATAGTGGAGTAACTTTTAATACATTAAAAGTTTTATTTTTCAGCCTAGAATTCTTTACTGAGTAAAAATATATTTTAAAAATGAAGGAAAATGACTTTCCAGCTATACAAGATGTGAAATAATTCATCAGCAGTAGAGGCAATAAAGGCAGTCCTTTAACAGAAAAAAAGAAATGGTGCCAATCATAATCCCAAAAGACAATCCTGAACACTATAATCCCAAATGTTGAAATTCTAAAAGGTCAAAATCCCAGAGGTCTAAAACCCCTGAAATTCATGATCCTAAAAGATTAAAATCCCAAATGTTGAAATCTGGAGAATGATAAAAGCGGATCAGTCTGAAAGCTGAAATACTAAAAACTGTAATTCCCATAGAGGGAACGAGGCTACAGAGGAGGGTAGAAAGCCAAATTCTGGGGAAGAACTAGTATGTTTTCAACTCTGCAGTTGCATCATGTTGGGTGGAGGAGCACCTAGAAACCCAGTGGGGCATTTTTTGGATGTATCTGTGAGGGTGTTTCTGGAGGAGATTAATGTGTGAGTCTGAGTAGACCAGGTGGGGAAGATCTGCCCTTGATGCGGCCGCACACTATCCAACTGGCCCTAGAGAGCACAAGTACAGAAGGTAAACTGGTCGCTCTCTGGGAACTGGGACAGTGTTTTCTTCTGCTGTCTTGAACCTCAGAACTCCAGGCTCAACGGCTGGCATGCACACCAGACTGCATATACTGGGAGTCCAGGGTGGCCCATCCTGGCTTTTGACCAATCTTATCAAAAGACTTACACTGTCAAGGTATTTCAGATGACTGCAGTTATAAAGCTGGGTGCACAATTACCAACCATAATGACATGTGTTTATACATTTCCCTTTTTGACCTATTTCCCTTTGACCATGGTTTGTCTGATCATAACTGCTATACCCATGAGACTGGCATTAATATACCTGAGTATCCACCCTTGCAGAGCTATGTATGTTATCATTGCCTCTTTTATTGTGTGACGTGGCCTATGATGTGTTGTCATGTTTTTATGTTCCTCAGATAAACTCTCTTTTAGAAATGCAAATAAAGGTATTTTAAAAATTATTTTTTTCCCAGAATTATATTTTTGGGAAGGCTGATGATCTTTTGATACTTTAAACTTTAGAGATTTTGATCTTTTGGGATTTTAAGATTCAAGATTCAACTTTTGGGATTGTATGTTTTGAGAGTTTGGTCCAAACTCAAAAAATGACACTGCATGGAAGTCTGGATCTACAAAAAGGAACAAAGAACTCCAAAGAACTACGAAAAGTAACTATGTGAGTTAATACAAATATTTTTCTTTTTAAAATTTCTTTAAGAGTAGTTAACTGTTTAAAGCAAAATAGTAAGAATGTATTGTGAAATTTATAGTATATATGGGGTAAAATGTATGACAACATTGGTACAAAGTCCAGAAGAGGAAAAAATGGAAGAGGGCTGTTATAAAGTTTTTATATTCTAGGCAAGTAGTATATAATACTACATAAAAATAGCTGGTGATATTAAGATATATACTGGAACTCCCAAAGCAGTAAACAATAAAGAATATGGCTGAGAGTCAGAATGGACATAAAATGCATTAATTTATAAAAATATACAACTAATGCAAAAATGACAGAAAGAAAAAGAGGGGGAACAGAGAGCAGAACGAATTAGTAGGAAAAAATATTAGATGACAGATTTAAATAAGTCTAAAAAGCTCAACTGAGAAGTCAAGGACTCTCAGTTTGAATAAAAACCCAGGTGTGGTGGTGCACGGCTGTAATCCCAGTACTTGGGAGGCTGGGACAGAAGGATCTCACATTTAAGACCAACCTTAGCAACTTAGGGAGATTCTCAGTAACCTAGCAAGACCCTGTTTCAAAACAAAAAATAAAAAGTTCTGGGGGTGTATCCTGGAGGTAGAATGCCCCTGGGTTCAATCCCTAGTACCACCAATATAAAAAAAAAAGCAAGAGCTAACTATATAACACCTATGAGGAATCCACTTTAAACGTAAAATCACAACCATAATAGAACAGAAAAAGATCATCTTTTAAATAAATGGTTCTAGAACAATTGGTTATCCATATTTAAAAGAAAATAAAATCTTGGATCTATACCTGGCATCCTATACAAAAATTAGCTCAAAATGGATAGACCTAAATGCAATGCCTAAAACTGACACTTCTAGAAGAAAACAAAATTTCTGAGACCTTGGGTTAGGCAAAAAGGTTTTAGATATGACACCCAAACAATCAATAAAGGAACAAATGGATAAATTCAATGTCATCAACACTGAAAACAAATCTCTGTTCTTCAAAGATACTAATAAGAGAAGGAAAAGACAAAATATACAATGGGAGAAAACTTTTTTTTTTTTTTTTGCAGTACCGGGGATTGAACCCAGGGGCGTTCTACCTCCAAGCTACAACCCCGGCCCTATTTTTTATCCTTTATTTTGAAAACAGGTCTCACGAAGTTGCAGAGGGCCTCACTAAGTAGCTGAGGCTGGCCACGAACCCGGATCCTGTGGTCTCCGCCTCCCAAGTACTGGGATTACAAGCGTGCGCCACCATGCCTGGCTCAGAGAAAACTTTTTGCAAAGGCTATATCTTGTACCCAAGATATATTTTTTTAAACTTTAAAAACTCAATAATAAGAAAACTATCAAATTTTTTAAATAAACAGATTTGAAGACATTTCAGCAAAGACGATATATGGATAGCAAATAATCATATTAAAAGATGCTCAAAAGTTGGGTGTGGTAATACACACCTGTAATCTCAGTACTTGGGAGGCTGGGACTGGAGGATCGCAGGTTCAAGACCAGTCTCAGCAACTTAGTGGGACCCTCAGAAACTTAACAAGACCCTGTTTCAAAACAAAAAATAAAAGGGACTTGTGTGCCACTTAGAGGTAGAATGCTTCTGGGTTCAGTCATCAGTACCACCGTCTCCCCCCAAAAAAACATTGTTAAGATAATGAATACTCAAGGTATGTGCTAAGAGAAAATACTTGCAAAACCACATTCTGTTAAAGGGCTTGTGTCCCAAATATGTAAAGAATTCTCAAAACTTAATAATTAAAAATTTTTTAAATGAGTCAAAGATTTACAAGCATCATCAAAGATACAAGATATTCAATATCAGTCATTTGGAGAAATCCAAATAAGACAGTGATATACCATTGTACACCAATTAGTATGGCTATAATTAAAAAGACCTACCACACCTAGTGTAGTAAGAATGTAGAACAACTGAAATTCTCATACAGTGCTAGTAGGAATTTAAAGTAGAATAGTCACATGGCAAAAGAATTTGACAACTTTTTTTTTTTGGTACTGGAGGTTGAACTCAAGGGCATTCTACCTCTCAGCTACACCCTAGTCCTATTTTATTTTTAAGCAGGGTCTCACTAAGTTGCTGATGCTGGCTTCGAACCTGTAATCTTTCTGTCTCAGCCTCCCAAGTAGTGGGATTATAGGTGTGTGCCACTGTACCCAGCTGAAAATTTCTTTAAAGTTAAACATAAACCTAACATATGACCTGGCCATTCTCCTAGGTTATTTACTTAAGAGAAATGAAAACATATGTTGCCACAAAGGCTTTGCTATTTTTAAAACACCAGTGGGAATAGTAGCAATAGCTACTCTTTCATCTCTGGTAGTCTAGTTTTTGTCTTCTTCCTTTTTATTTGTGGAAGGGGTATTCTGGCCAGAGGATTTTAATTTTACTTATCCTTCCAAATAACCAGATTTTGGTTTTGTTCATTTTCTCCATTTTTTTTACTGTTTTTAATTTCATCAAAGTCTGATTTCATTTTCATTGTTTCTTTTCTTCTGCTTGCTTCTGGCCTGCATTGTGTTCTTCCTCTGTTTTCTAGGGAGGAAGCTTGGGTTATGACTTTAGATCTTTCTTCTTTTCTAAAATATGCCCTTGCTTCTGTCAGGTTCCTTCTAAGAACTGATTTTGCTGTATCCCCCACATTCTAATAAGTTGCATTTTCATTTTCATCTAGCTCAAAATATTTTTAAATTCCTCTTGAGATTTCTTCTTTCACCTATATGTTATTTTAAAATGCGTTGTTCTGTGCTGTAGTTAGCATCTTGAATGTCCCCAAAGGCCCATGTGTTAAAGGTTTGTCTCCCAGCCTGTGATGCTACTGGAAGGTGGTGGAGCCCATAGGCGGTGTAAGGAAGTTCAGTCATTGTTGGCATACATTTGAAGGAGATCTTGTTGGGACCCTGGGCCCTCTCTTCTCTTTTCTTTGCTTCCTGGCTGCCATGAAGTGGGCAGCTTTCCTCCAACATGTGCTCCCTGCCATGGTGTTTCACCTCGCCACAGGCTTAAATGGAATTGAGCCAACTGACCATGGACTGAAACCTCTGAAACCGTGAGGCAAAATAAACCTTTCTCCTTTTAAGTTTATTTATCTCAGGTATTTGTCATAGCAACAAGAAGCTGACAAACACATTTACTCTCCAGACATATTAGGGCTTTCCAGTTATCTTTCTATTATTGATTTACAGTTTAATTCCATTATAATCTAATTACATACATTGTAAGACTTCTACTCTTCCAAGTTTGTTAAGATATGTTTTATGGCCCCAAATGTGTTCTGTCTTGGTGAATGTTCCATGTGAACTTGTGAAAAATGTGTGTCCTGCTGTTATTAGATGGGATGTTTTATATATATATATAAATTAGATCAAGTTGATTGATAGTGCTATTCAAGTCAACTAGATCCTTATTACTTGCCTGTGTGATCTATCATTGACAGGGGTGTTGAACTATCAGTTTTTTCCTTATGTATGCCTATGCTCTGTTGTTAAGTGCATTCATGTTGAGGATTATTATGTCTCCTCCAAGAATTGATCTCCTTCCTTATCATTATAGTGCTCTTCTTTATCTCTGAAAATTTTTCTTGTTCTGAAGTCTCCTCTGTCTGAAATTAAACAACTACTCCACCTTTCCTTTGATTAGTGTTTATCTAATGGTTTTTCTTTCTCCACCCTTTTATCTAGCAGCTTTATTTGTAAGAGTCAAAAAAGCCTGTTTATCAACAGGTAAATGAATATCCACATGATAGAATTCTACTCAGCAATAAAAGGAATGAAATTTTAACATGTATGACAACATGATTGAATCTCAAGACAATTATGCTGAAAGAAACTAGACCAAAAACAAAAGTATATACAGATGTTCCTCAACTTATGTTGTTACATTCCAATAAACCCATCATCAGTTTAGAATATTGTAAGTCAAAAATGCATTGAATACACTTAACCTACCAAACCTCACAGCTTAGCAACACAGCATACTGTAGTGTCAGTTGTCTCACCTCATGATCACATGGTGACCGGGAGCTGTGGCTCACTGCCACTGCCCAGTATGACAACAGAGTATCATACTACATATCGCTAGCCCAGGAGAAGACCAAAATTCAAAGTACAGTTTCTATTGAATGCATTTTTCTTTCATATCATCATAAAGCCCAGAAATCATTAGATTGAACCACGGTCAGGGAGCATCTGTATTGTATGATTCCATTTATATAAAAATTATAGAAAATGCAAATGAATCTACAGTGACAGAAAAGAAATCAACGGTTAACTGGGTTGGGGAAAGGGAATAGTGGGAAAGACAGATTATAAGAGAGCATGAGGAAACTTCTGAGGTGATGGCTAGGTCATTATCTTGATAGTGGCACTAGTTTCACAGGTCACTGTGGTTCAAAGTCAGAAGGCAGATCAGAGAGAGCTCAGAAACATGAAAAGCAAGGGCTCCAACATTATACAGACCTGCACAAGTATGAACAGTAGTGTCAAGACTGTTGATACATATTCATATAAACTCTGAACATTTACAGACAGAGAATTAGAATCACCTTTAATTATTTATTGTACCTGAAATCAAGGAAGTGACTGTTATAGCAAAGACTGGGATGAGAAATAGAATTAGAGGTACAGGATGATCAAACAGCAGTAAATAGGGGTAAACAGTTTTTTTTTTCCGGTACCGGGGATTGAACCCAGGGGCCTTCTACCTCCGAGCTACAACCCCAGCCCTATTTTTTCTTCTTTATTTTGAAACAGGGTCTCACTAAGTTGTGGAGGGCCTCACTAAGTAGCTGAGGCTAGCCGTGAACTCGGATCCTCTGGTCTCAGCTTCCCAAGTACTGGGATTACAAGCATGTACCAACCACCACGCCCTGCAGTAAACAGTTTTTGAGCATTGCTATGTGCCAGCACTATGAGAAATGTTTTAAATATACCATCACTTTATGTGTTGTGGTCTTTATACATATTATCTCTAACCCTCACATCAACCTTGTGTATACAACTATCCTTGGTTAAAGATAAGGCCCAGGAGGTCTTTTTAGGCTGAACAATGTGTTTAAGTCAATAAATAAGGAAATACAGCAATCTAAGAAGTGTGAGAGTAAATGAGAAGAATGGGACCAGAACATGCCCAACATGGAAGAAGAGTGGTGGTTCTGGATAGAGAATAATAAGGGAATCGTTTTATTCAACTCCCCTCATAATATCAAGCTGAGATTACCCAAGAAGGTAAGCTTCATTTGGAAATGGGAACTAAAACCATGAAGTTCAATTACCTCTCCTACATCAAAAATTTTCTTCTAATTTTAGAGAATGAAACTTATCCTTGCGAATGATCTTGATTGTTTAGGGCCTCTAAAGATGGAGTAGGGAAATTTGGGTAAACTCTTCCATGATACTTGGCTGCATTTCTCAATGGGGAAAAGTTTGTGTGTGTGTGTGTGTGTGTGTGTGTGTGTGTGTGTGTGTATGTGTGTGTGTGTTTTAAGTTTTACTTAGTAAAACTTACTCATTTAAATTGGTGAGTCAATGAGGATGATATTCTAGTGTGAAGTGCATTAATGACTGGAGCTTGGATATCAGAGGGTAGATTCCATGTTTCAAGAGAGGAGAGTTGAATGTTGGGAGGAAAATGTGGAAGTAACTTTGTAGAAATGGAATGATTTACTGGACTGCTTTCTGATGGTTACATGGGCCATGGGAGACAGGAATTTGATTAGCCTTTGTATTTCAGTGGCCAGATGCAGTCTTGTAATTTCTAAGAAATTATCTCAGGGTTAATTAGAAAAAGAAAGGGCAGAAAGGATTCCCAGACATTACCTCCTTAGTAAATACTCCCTTTGGACTATGAACTTCTTACATGCTCACCCAAGTGTGATAACCTAGTAACATATAACAAAGATACTCTGGAGTTATGACTTCTAGTTCAGAGTATTCAGAATTGGAATAGAGTCAAGAATGGCTCTGATAAGATATTTTATTCATAAGGCCAGCCCTTCTTGAGGTCAAATTATGCAGGTGAGTCAAAGTCTTGCCTTCTTATTTTAATGTTTTACACTTTGTTTCCTTAGGACCTGAACTGGTTTTGAGAACATTGGTTATTTGTATCTTTATAATCCAATAGCAATCAGGATGAAATCTTTAATTCCCTATGAATAAAAGAATACAACAAGCTTTTGTTTTTTTTTTATAATATGCAGGTTTTCTTTTCTTTTTTAAAAACTCCACTAGTTTCAAATGTCAGCTATTATTTAATAGCTGACTATGTCTGGCCACTGAAATATAATTCATTCATTCATTCCACTCCCTTCCCCTTCCTTCCTTCCTTCCTTCCTTCCTTCCTTCCTTCCTTCCTTCCTTCCTTCTTTCCTTCCTTCCTTCCTTCCTTCCTTCCTTCCTTCCTTCCTTCCTTCCATTTCTATACTGGAGATTGAACCCAGAGGCATTATACCTCCAGGCTATACTCCTAGCCCTTTTATAATTTTTTTAAAAATTTGAAACAGGATCTTGCTAAGTTTCTGAGGGTCTAAGTTGCTGAGGCTGGCCTTGAACCTATGATCCTCCTGTTTTACCCTCCAAGTACTGGGATTACAGGTGTGCACCACCATGCCTGGCTATTTAATCTAATTTCTAACAAATTTATCTGGGACTTGGTGGGTTAATGTGAGTATGCCACATCTAGTTCATAACCTAACTAAAATCCCAGTAAGATGCTGGTTCTGATACATTTCCAGGTACTCTGTAGATATTCTGAAAATACTTTTGATGGAAGTAGGACAGTTTAATTAAAGACTGATCCCACTATCTTAAAATTTAAGTTTTTTCTATGAATTCGGTAAGTGTTCCCCAAAGCCCATGTGTTAGAAAGCGTAGTCTCTGCTGAGTGCATACATGTCACTATCACTATGAACTACATTATGATGTGACACTATAATGTACCAGTAAAAGAATATATATATATAAAAGCTTAGTCCCCAGCTTAGTGCTATTAAGAAGTGATGGAACCTTTAAAAGGTAGAGACTCGTGGGAGGTCTTAGGTCACTGGGTACTTGCTCTCAAAGGGGATTATAGGATGCAAGTCTCTTGCTCTCTTTCTCTCCTTTCATTTCCTGGCTGCCATGACGTGAGCAGCTAGCTAGCTTCCTCTGCCCCATGCTCTGCCTCAACACAGGCCCAAAAGCAAACGGGCCAACTGACATGGACTGAAACTACCAAAACTGTGAACCAAAATAAACCTTTCATCTTTTTAAGTTGATTATCTCGGTATATTGTTATAGTATCAGAAATCTGACAAACACACTGATTTTTCAGTTATTAACGTTGTCCTCCAAAATTACAGGAAGAAGGTGGGACCATCACAAAGGTTAAATTCATGGCTGGCTTCTGTTTTATAAATTGCATTGGCCAGTAACTCCCTGGGGTGTTTTCCTAACACAAAGTTTAATGGTGACCTCACAGCTGACTCTGAACACAGGAGATTATCTGACAATGGTCAGTGATGTTTAACCCTTGCAAAAATGGGCTTTTTTGAGAGTTCTATAAACAGTCACCATTTAAAAACACATGGGACATGGTTACGAAGATACGCTTGCTTACTGTCTTCTGGGTATCTCTAATTTATTATTATTATAAATGAGTGCAAGCACATATAAACAGACATGGATGGTTCTCTCCTCCTGAGTTATAGTGGGCTATGAGTCCCATCCATAGCAATAGTTATTTAACATTTTAAAAGATAACTTGAGACTTAGAGAAAAATTAATTATTTGTTTCTAAGTATACTGTTATTCTCAATTTGTGCCAAGAGGGTAATAAAAAGCTAATATTTGCAAAGTACTTTATATAAAGTTTACAAAATACTTTTCACATAGTTTAATTGCTATCATTTATTATGTTAGATATTGTGGTAAATTAGGTTCTTGAGATACATTTTTCATTTAATATTCACTATTCTGTAAATAAATAATAATAAATATTACACAGATGGTTCCCAACCTACGATGTTGGGTCAACTTATGATTTATTAACTTCACAATGGTATAAAAGCATGCCCATACAACCATTATTTTTCACTTTGGGTATAGTATTCAATAAATTACACGAGATATTCAACATTTTATTATAAAACAGGCTTTGTGTTACATACTTTTTCCCAACTGTAGGCTAATATAAGTGTTTTGAGCATAGCTAAGGAAGGGTAGCCTATGATGTTTGGTAGATTAGGTATATTAAATGCATTTTTTTGGTACTGGGGATTGAATCCAGGCGCATTCTACCACTGAGCTACATGCCCAGCCCTTTTAAAAATTTTTAATTTTGAAACAAGGTCTCACTAAGTTACGATGCACTGGCCTTGAACCTGTGATCTTTCTGTACTGGTATTACAGGTGTGCGCTACCGTGCCCAGCTTTTTTTTTTTTTTTTTTTTTGCGGTACCAGGGATTGAACGCAGGGGCGTTCTACCTCCGCGCTACGCCCCCGGCCCTATTTTTTATGCTTTATTTTGAAACCGGGTCTCACAAAGTTGAGGAGGGCCTCACTAAGTAGAGAGAGAGAGAGAGAGAAAAAGAGAGAGCTGAGGCTGGCCGCGAACCCGGCTCCTCCGGTCTCCGCCTCCCAAAGTACTGGGATTACAAGCGTGCGCCACCACGCCCGGCTCCGTGTCCTGCTTTAAATGCATTTTTACTTATGGTATTTTAAACTATGGGTATGAACAGTGAGTTCATAGAGATATGGCATAAGTTGAGGAGCATCTGTATATCTAGATGTTACCTTTAAACAGAGGGCCGGGGATGTAGCTTGGTGGTAGAGCACTTGTCTAGTGTGTGAGAGGCCTGGGGTTTTATTCCCAGCATCATAAAAAACAGAAAACAGACAGGTGTGGTGGCACACACCTGTTATCCTAGTACTTAGGATGCTGAGACAGGAGGATTGCAGGTGTGAAACCAGTCTAGGTAACTTATCGAGACCCTCAGCAACATAGTGAGACTGAGTGAAGGCTGGGGATGTAGCTTGGAGGTGAATGCCCCTGGGCTCAATCTCCAGTATCAAAATGTGCCAAAACAAAGCAAAATGTACCAAAATAAAACAAAACACCAACCCCTTCCCCAACCCAGACCTACTATAAAAGAATTGAAAAAGAGCAAAGGAAAGACCAGAAATTGGGTGGTGACCCAGGCAGCATCTCTCTTACCAGCTATTTCCTTCCAAACTGGAATTTCAACATCAGTTACCTAGCCATAGTCACAGAATCATGAAGTGGAAATAGATGTTCCAGAGGATTCAACCCAGAAAAAAATGAAAGTTTATAATGATTACAGGAAAATCATTCAAATCTCCAAATGCCTTGGATAAAAGAACTCTGAATTATATCCAATTAGATTTATGGCTTACATTGGACTTCCAGTATCTACTTTGTTCATCTCTCTGTGGTTTCATTTGCCAGATTTCTAATTGAATTTCAGATATAGGATTTGTTCATTTTAATTCTTTTTCTACTTTGCAAATTTAACATTTTTCCTGATATTTTGGGAGACTGAAGTTTAACTCAAAAAAGGCTGGGGATATAGCTTGGAGGTGAATGCCCCTGAACTCAATCTCCAGTATCAAAATGTGCCAAAACAAAGCAAAATGTACCAAAAAAAAAACAATGTCCTACAAAAAAATGTCCCTGCATTAATAGGGACATTTGGCCCTGAAGTGGGAATCACATTAGCCCTAATACTGATTAACCTGAGGACTGCCTTTGCCCTAAGGAGAGAGGTGTAGCACTTCTCTACTCTGTGGAGGAGATAGTATTTTGACACACTAATCTTTTACCTCCCTATAGTTTTCTCTTTCCCTTTCTCTCCATTCAGACAGATAGTAGGCTCTATGCTCACTGTTCCAGGAAGGACAGAAAGGCAGAGGAGTGTACAAGTCCTAAATTTTTAGAGGAAAGGACTTTCTAGACATAGAGGGCTTTGAAGAAACAAAATGGGTAAAGAATTTTCTCCAAACTGAACAGACTGAAAAGAAATATTTTCTGGGTAGCAGGGGATAAAGGACACACACACACACACACACACACACACACACACACACACACACACCTCACACCTTGATGCCTTGTCAAGGCATAAGATTCTACAGCTGTGTTTCAAATCTGGGAGAAGGCAGAGGAAAGCCGGTGACAGGTGGATCCTTCACCCCAACAACCACCTGCCATGGGGGCTCAGAAACAGAAATTATGTTGTTACAGACAGTGGAAGATTATGTCTCTAGGACACTTGAATTTGTGGAGAGAGATTTACATCTTCCATACATGTTATATCATATGCACATGTTCATTCAAAAACACCAAAATGGAAATAACCTAATGTTATTTCATTAAACCAATTATGATATATGTATACATGAAAATTATTCAACTACTAAAATATTTATAATATTTATTAATTATATAAATATGTCTAAATATTCTGTGATATAAAAATATAAATTATGAGATATTATAGATAGTATTATCCAATTTTGGAAGAAAAATATACATATAGACAAAATAATCTTGAAGACTATATATTACATAAATGACTTAAATTTTCTCTTTTAATTTTTTCAAGTTCTAAACAGTCTATAAATAACAGGTATTCCTTTTGTAATAAGAAAAATAAGATCCAATGAGTTTATGTTTGCACTGAAAATACTACACACTGTTATGGAGAAGGTCAAGGAGAGAAGACTCTCAGCCTCTCACACAGTTCTGCGTAATGGTGACTGGGATATCCTGCCTTTACCTGCAAATCTATCATTGCCAAAATGATACTTGAAACAAGGCCAGAAGCTGGAAAGAGCAAAAGAAGTAAAGAAATGTAAGAACTGAAAAATGAGAAAAGCTGAATATGCATGATTTGGGATAGAGAAAACAGACAATATTCTTATTTTTAAAGCATAAGTGCCGTATATAAAACAGGTGCTTAGCAAATGGTGAACAAGACCAGAAACATACAAGGAAAGGAAATTGTCTAGCACTCCAGAATATAAAAAGGGCAAAGAACGCCTTGCTTTATGAACCTAATATATTTCTAAATAAACTTGGCGTATTAGCAAAGGAATTCTTAATATGTAGACTACTGAATGTTAGATGAGAATTTATTATAATAGGAAGATATGTGGAGTATCCTATTAGAAACCAGGGTAAGGAATTCTGATCTTGATTTGATATTCAGAAAGCTTACATACTAATACTCAATATTGGCATATTTCTGGTCTACATTTGGAGGACAACTAGATCAGAAGAGGCAAAATGTATTTTAAGGAGAAAAATATATAAATATGGCAAGATATTTAATTTGAATTGTGTTACATATTTAAAACTCTGAACTAGTTATTTCTCAATGCTTTTCCATATTAAACATGGTAAATCAAAATAGATAACTTAAAATCATACCTTACTATTTAGGACATAAATACTCCCTAGTGTCTCTTGACAAATCTTAAGAAAACATTAATGTAAGTTATACTGATCGGAGATTAAATTGCATTGACTACATTCCACATAACTTTCAATGCCACTAAGGAGCTCCTTTTATTGTATTTGCTCTGATCAAATTGCTTTACTTTCAGCTGTTCCCTTGAAACTGAAAACAAATACAGACTCTTATTGACAGAAAACATTAATTCTCCACATACTCATTGTGTCTCTGTCTAGTCCACCTTTTAAAATTGTACTCACCCTTGGGAGTGTCGCTGAGTATATTTCTTTGAAGAATTAGCACCTTTAGAAATGAAAGTCCATTTCGGAAGCTGCGCCTGTGGTGTTTCACCCGTGTGGAGGGAGGACTCGGCGGATCCAACGAGATGGAGCGGATGGCATTGTTGCTCAGGTTTAGGATTTCCAAAGCATGGAGATGTGTGAGAGGGCTTCCGGTAATTTTCCACGTGAGACTGTTACTGAGGTCCAGGTGTCCCATTTTCCATTCTTCTTTGTTCATGTGAAACTGCAAGAGAACTCTATAGAAACTGAAGCTTATGTCCACTGTGGCTGCTGCCTGCAGTATGTCCATAGGTAGCTCATGCTTTCCGGTAGAACCATTTGTCAGAAGAAATTCATTCCATTGGTACTCGGAATTGAATACCATACTGCTTTTCCTTGATGGAGTTGTCATTGTTCCAGTAAAGTAAAGACCTATAACTATGGTAATAGCTCTGAAATGGAAGTTCTTCATAATGCCTGGAAAAAAGGGAAAAAACAAACTTTTCAAAATAACCTAGGTAAAAATTAGTAGCAAATATGAAGCAGCAAATTTCAATTTCAATTTGGTAAAGTGATCTTGACTTGAGTGTCAATTTACGTGAATATTTGATTTCTTAGAAATTGGGATATACTATAACGATAGTATAAAATTAAATTTATGTAGCATTTTTAAAGGACTCCCCTGAATTTTCAGAAAATACATACCCATTAAGGTCTTACCTCTGCATCTGATTTTCCAGTATCCTTCATGCAGTCTGCTCTGGAATGAATGAAACTTAAAGACTTCTCTGTTTCTTAGTCATTAGCAGGGGCAAAGTCTGTTATGCTTATCTAGAACATTGTAGATAGCCAAGTGGTTTATTACCTGGATTATATCCAGTTACACTAAGCTGTGAACCTCCCATAGCAGTATGAGTAAAAAGTTCAACTCACAAAAGAAACACTTGATTTTTTTTTTGTACTGGGAATTGAATCCAGGGATATTCTACCTCTGAGTTACATCTTTAGCCCTTTTTATTTATTTATTGAAAATTTAATTGTAACTTCATTTTAATGTATTCATCAAATACATGTACCACTGTGGTTTATTTTATTGGAGCATTGTAATCATACATCTTGCTGAAGTTCAGGGTGATAGAGGCATATATGCACACAGGGAGATGGGAGGGGGAGGAAGACTTGAAGAGGGATACACCTCAATGGGCATGATGTACATACACAAACTTAACAAAGTCAATCACTGTGCTAAGCACGGGAAGCTGGGGAGGGAACTGGGGGAGCACTCAAACAGCCTTTTTTATTTTGAAACAGGGTCTTGCTAAGTTGCTGAGGCTGGTCTCAAACCCATGTTTCTTATGTCTCAGCCTCCCAAGTACTGGAATTACAGGCATGCACCACCACACCCAGCACTTGGTTTTTTTTAAGTGACTAGAACCTCCAGCTTTGTCTTTTTGGCTTTCATGACTTTTCAAATCACTTTGAAATCATTTAAATATACACAACATAACTTGTTTATGGTTCATGCCTCAGAACCATGAAGGTATAATAGGAGACAGAAACATCAGGTACCTTTTCACCAAAAATTCTTGAGAAGCAACTGAAAGTTTTAAAACAAATATATACAAATTACAAAGGCTGAATGCATACATAAAAATAAAAAGAAACATACATGGGTTTTTGTGATTTGTTTTAAAGTAAATTCCATTAAAAACTAATGTGTATATGCAAGGCACAACAAATTGTTCCTTCCTTTCTGATCTAATGGCATCCATTAGTTTTCATCACTACAGTTGAAAATCCTTGTATGGTTTAGCTGATCTTCCTGCCCCTGCCTCTGGACTCTCCTCTCTGTTCTGATTCATCCTAGGTGACTCCAAAGCATTATTTCCCCATAATACTGTGTACCTCAGGTAATTTTCTCATTCAGAACCCTCAAAGGACTCCTTAATTGCCTACAGTCCAAATCCCGCATGTTGGCCTTCAGTTATCTAGCTAACCTAATGAACTAGTTTGATAAATACCCATGGAGCCACTGCAAGTTGTGGCTTGAGCAGAGTTATCTCATGTTAAAATGAGCTCTTCATTCATTCTGCCTGAGCTCAATGCCTTTCCCTTGCCTCAGTGTAAATCCTACACATCCTTCCAGATTCATCTCAAATGCTATGGTCTGAGACTCTTTTTTTGCTCTAGCCTCTATTTGCCTTTTTGCCATTGCAAATCTTTCAATAAATATTTATTGAATGAATGCACATTAGTAACATTCAATTTGAGAGAATGTCAGATACTATCTTGCATTATTAGTGCTTTGCTTTGTGTCTGTTTTAAATTACTCAAAAGATGATAAGCTCTCTCTCTCTCTCTCTCTCTCTCATACACACACACACACACACACACACACACACACACACTCCCATGTTTTCTATTTTTAATAGACTGTAGTCTGTCACTGGGCTATGCTCTGTTTGCATGAACGCATGGAGTGAATGAAACTCAAACTCACAATGTAAATTCTAAGCTTTCTCTCTCTCTCTCTCTTTTTTTTTTTTGTGGTACTGGGGATTGGACCCAGGGCCTTTCACATGCTAGACAAGTGCTCTATCACTGAGCTATATTCCCAGTCTACTTTTAAGCTTTTGTTTCATGCAAGGTCAATTCTCCCATATTTTAAAGGACATCGAAATTCACAGACACGGCTATGAACTGCAAAGGTGCCCTACAGCAGGAGGAAAGATTTATAGTGTGCCTCTCATGCACAGAAATTGAATTAATTTGCCCAGTCCGAAAGATATTTCTACATTCAAAGCAACAATCATTATACATACAGCTGTACACCCAGCTAATGTAACATAAGCAACAACAAAAGAACACAGCTATCATTCACAGACACATTACTTTGCAGTACTGAAGAGAAAGATGTGGTTGAAAAATACTTTTCCTTAAGGGGTCATAAAGATTTTTATTGCCTTGATTCTTAAGTTTAAGAGACTGATACATTAATAGATTTGAGTTCAAAACAGTTAGGTAATGATAATCTCATTATCTAAAAGTGAAAGAAATGAATGTTTATAAAGATTATACTACATAGAAATTTTTATGGATAAGGTAAGATACCACTACAAACTCCAGAAAAAATTCCTGAGGAAACTGGAAACAATGAGGTAAAATTTAAGTCTTTAGACAGGCGTATTCAAATTGAAGTATGAGGAAGCAGTTAGAAATACAGGAGGTGTGTATCTATCAAAGAGTGAGAGACAGGGAGAGGCAGTAGGGAAGAAAAGGAAGTGGAAAGGAAATGAAAAAGTCATTGTTACATAAAGAGAAGTTGGAAAAGAGGACAAAAGCAAGAGAGGCCACCTTTGGTGATGACAAGATGTGGAAAGAAGACAATACTGACGCTGCTTCTGAGGCATACCTTAAGATCTTTAGGTAGTTTTCAAATGTGTCTAAAGCTGGATTAAGCTGGGTAGGGATTTTAGACCTGAGTTTTGGAGGCTCCGCCCTCCTGCCATCCTACCTACTCTGTGCCAGGCCCTTGCTCACCCTTTCATCTCTGGGTGCTGGCCTCTTGCTATGGGGACAGGGTGCACAGTCCCCTGGGAGAGGCACTGGGAGAGGCATTCTGCAATGCACAGAGGGTAAGACTATTCAAAGTAGAAATGCACAACTTTCTAACTGATTTCAGAGTGATTATGTAAGGGCAGATAGTGTCCCGTCCCCATACCATATTTAAATTTATCATGTCTGCATGATCAAGTGGAAACTTGTTCATACATAACCATTAAAAAACTAACAGAAAACAGTTTACAGAATTTTTATTGTAAACAGAGGTCATTAATAGTTATTACAAACTGAATTGGCTGAAATGCAAGTAATCTGAAACCGACTTGTAGGTTTATTTTTGTATGGCATTGTATAGTCTTTGCCCATTTCAACACCTATAAAAAGATTAGTAAAACCATCAACATTTCAATGGTCTCTTCTTTGTCAAGTTTAGCACCATAACATTCTTACCCCCTTAAAAAACACTCATTCAAAACTAGCCAGAACTTCAGTCTTTCATCATGAAAACTATCACACAAAATTTGTTTTTTCACAATGCAAAAAATACAAATAAGTTTATTTTAAAATATTGCAGATTATCTATAGACAGTCCCTACTTTGAGTTGTTTTGCATTTTTCCTATCTGCCTGTTAGACAGTCTCTAAAAAACCTTGCATTTATTTTGTTCCCTTTATCATTGCAATCCACCTCTAGAATATGTCATCATTTAAATGAGCATGCATCTTTGCCCCTTTAGGGTCCTCTCTTTGTCATACACCTCCTTCAGGCTGCTGCTCATCCTATCAGTGCTCAATGCAGGGGAAAGAACATACGGCAGGAAGAGGCAAAATTTTCCATTTACAGAAAAATACCATCTGGTGGTGAGACTGAGTAGCTGATGCTTTACTGTGAATCAAAATAGGTCTCAGGTAAAATGAGTGGTTTGTTCTTGTCCTGCTTCCCAGTGAATTTTCCAAGTCTGCGTTTTCGTGGAGAAGGACTACCTGCAAAACATCCTAAAGTGCTATGCCTGCCGACAATCAGTTCTAAAACGCATCAAAATATCTTCTCATGTCAAAAGCACTTCATGGAGATGCAGCAAAACACAAGTATTTCTCAAAGAGAGGTAAAAATAGATTCTTTCATGAATTAGATTCAATAAATAATACTTATAGTGTTCTGTGGTTTTAGTAAAAATATTTATTTAAAGAAACTTTCAAAACAAATTTAAATAGACCAGACAAGTAATGAATATACAATTTAAAAATACTGAGCATCTAAATGAAAATACCAACAACTTTTCAGATATTAAATGATATTGAATATATCCAAAATGGGTTCAAATATCACCACATCTAACTAATAACACTCAGAGGTCATAAATTTCTCTCACTCTTTATTTAAAAACTGCACTCAGTGTTGGGTAATAAATCAATCCTTATTTCAGTATGATTTTTGAATTCATAGTCTGTAAGGTATTTGGTTTTTCTATCAGAGAGAACTATGACAATACTGAATACAAATTGTTTTCATATTGATTTTATCTACACAGTTCAAAGTGACCATGAAAGAACACAGTTAGACTTCAATGCAGGTGGAGCCTATTTTATAACAATCTGCTTAGGGGGTCCTGGTCCCTGACCCTGTGTATATCTTAATATATGAGTTCTTTTCAAATAAAATATAAAATATTAGAATCAGCTGGCTTGAGGGTTATAAATAATAATTAGATAGTGATATTAGGAGCAGAGATAAATTCGTATACTTACTTAAAAGTAACTTGCATTATCTCCTGCATTAGCACCCTTTAGTCCAGTGCATCCTGACTTTTTTCAAGGTCTAGCACACATTTAAAAGGGTGATATTAGTGTGGCACACTGATGTAAACCTGTCAGGCCATTCCTGGGTATTGGCACGTCTGGGCCTACGGCCTCCTGCTTTCCACTGTGCTGCCCCCCGAGGGCTGAATGTCCTGGTATCTCTGCAACCCATTCAGGTACTCTAGTGGACCAAGGACCATTGCTTGAAAAACTAGTGTAACTCATAAGTAGGCCAATTAGACCTCTCAATAGCACAGTATTTTGGTAGTGGCTTAGTTTAAAATCTGACAGTGATTGGTCATTTTTTAGCTGATATGAGATTTATTATCTTTTAACTAGAGTACCATATCTATTTTGCTTGATTTCTTTTTTTTACCTGCTTAGGTAAGTTTGAATTAGTCTTTTTCATCTTCTAGAATTTTCTTATCTACATTATCCAGTGTGGATAGTATAAAAAACATGGTATTTGGAATCAGGTGCATCTAGGTTTGAATCACATCCAAATTCCAATCCCAACACTGCTATTTACTATGGGATGTTAGTCAAGTTTTTTAACTTCTTTGATTTTCAGTTTTCCTAGTGCGTAAAACTGGGATAGTAACACCTACTTACAGAGTTGCAGTGAGAATTAGAGGTATTAAACATGCAAGGATTAGGACAATGCCTAGGAAGTATAAGATACTCAACAAATGACAGCATTCATTATTATTGGAAAACTAAAGCTGAGATTGTGTCTGAATTTCTACCACATTGTGAACACTTAATATTTATCATTATTTCAAGTAAACATTCTATTACAGAGTATTTTCTTAGTGCAAAACTAAGGAACCACAATTTCTTACTATCTCACATATATAAAGTTCTTTTTTTTGTACTTGAATTGAACTCAGAGGCATTCGACCTCTCAGCTATACCTCCAGCCCTATTTTATTTTTTATTTTTAAACGGGTCTCACTAAATTGCAGAGGCTGGCTGAGAACCTGCAATCCTCCTGTCTCAGCCTCCCAAGTACTGGGATTACAGGTGTGCACCACCGTGCCCAGCCGTGTAGTTTTTAATGATTTCACTTGCATGTGAGAATATGGTTCAAGGTTAATGCACTAAAAATCTGTATCTTTTCTTTTAGAAGCCAAAAGATAGAACATGAAACATTGATGGTATGCCTTTTAAACATCCTGACTGGGTCTACACCCATTAGAATTACCAAAAGCTTACTTACAGTGAATCTAAACAGTTGCTTCAGCCCTTCATCCTTTAGTCAAGGAATAGTGGAATTTTAAAAACACTTCTTTAATGATTGATTTCATTTTATTAACTTCTTGTAATTATTTTAGAGGACTGTCATTTGAAGATCAGATGTATTAGAATTTATGCTCTCAAGAATATTTTAAATATGGAGACTACACAATAGATACAGCAGTGCTCTCCAGTTAAAATAATTACAAGTGATCACAAACTCTGTAAAAATATGATTTGCATGCATACTCTTAAAAAAGAGTCAAGTCAAGATATGAACTCATGATGGCCTCTGGCGTTCTTCTAATGCGTGTTCCCACAAGGGTTGTCTGAGATTTGGCAGCCCATGTTCTGGCTGGTTACTTGCACTTTGAAGAGAGTCCCGTCGGCACACATGCAGAGCTTGTAGCGCACCCAGTCGCCACTGCCCAGCTGGTCTCCACTGGAGGAGCTGGGCAGACGAGTGGTGCTGACCATCACAGTTCCATTCAGGATGATGCTGTTTTCCTGAGGAGGATAGTAATATGACTTATTTACCCTCACAAGGGAGTTTAGAACTGCATTGTTAAGCAAAAGTTGGCAGACTATTAACAAGAAAAGAAGGCAGTAAAAGAATGAAGTCATGATCAAAATAACAGCTGCAACAACTACAACCAAAACTGACATCAAGATTCAACGGGTGACCTCTCAGCTTTAGTCCACACTGTAGGTCAATAAATCTGCAACATAACTAGAATTACCAGCTAAAATTATACCAGAACTCCTAAGTGCACGGTAAAACTCATATTGACAATGTCTCAGATCATTTTCACTTGTTGACTCCTAAGGGAATTATAACAAAGTTACTAATTGATAAGTTTGTGATGATGAGAAAAAAAAGACATTTTCTCCTACAGGGAATTAATTTTAATTAGTGGAGGTTCAATTAATTGAATATTAAAACCATGTAATTTAGAACACTAGGTACTGGAGGGTCTTCCTCTTCAAGCCCACTGCTCCAGGAATATTCATATCCTGTAGGTCCTTAAAACCCCCTTCCTCCAAGTAAGCGTGTTTTCCTTCCTTCCTCCCTCTCCCCTTTCTTCCTTTCACTCATTCAAAAATTAATTATTAAGTACCTACCAAGTGCCAGGTACTGTCCTAGGTGGGGGGGATACAGCAGTAAATAAAATGGACAAAGTCCAAGTTGTTATAGGCTGACACTTAATGGAGTGGGGGAAGGAAATAACTGAACAGGGAAAACATATAGGGTATTAAATGAGATAAATGCTATGAGGAAAAATAAAGTGGGGCAAATAGAGAGAGTGACCCGGTGGGAATCCTATTTTACACAAGGTAGTGAGGGAAGGCCTCTCTGATAATGTCACATTCCAACAGAAACGGGAAGAAGTGAGGGGGTAAGCCATGTAGGCAACTGGGGAAGGACATTCCAAGCAGAGAGAACAATGCACGCAAAGGTAAAGATGTGTCAGGTGTTCTAGAGACTATAAGGCGGCCAGTGTGGATGAAGCACAGAGGGTGAGAGGGCACCTGGTGGGCAATGGGACAAAGAAACAACTAGGGTCTATACATGTAAGTCCAGGAAGTGGACTTTAGATTTTATTTGAAATTAGATGGGAGGCTGTCTAGAGGGCTCTGAATAAGGAGTTGATATGACCTTTTTATTTATTTTTTTAATTTTAATTTTTTTACTTTTTTTGCGGTACTGGGGATTGAACCCAGGGGCATTCTACCTCTGGGCTACACCCCCAGCCCTACTTTTTTTTCTTTATTTTTGAAACAGGGTCTCACTAAGTTGCGGAGGGCCTCACTAAGTGGCTGAGGCTGGCTGTGAACCTGGATCCTCCAGTCTCAGTCTCCCGAGTACTGGGATTACAAGCGTGGGCCACCACCCCCGGCTGACCTTTTTAAAAGGTCACGCTGGCTGCCGGGTAGAGAAATGACTGTGGTGTGAAGAGACAGACACAGGAAGAGCAGTCAGGAGGTTGACCCAACCGGCCAGGCAGGTAGTGATGGTGGTTTACACCGTTGAGGTGATGGAAGAGCTGGCAAGCAGCCAGACTCCATGTGTCTTCTGAAGGTGAAGCTGGAAGGTGCAGATGGACTGATGGACATCACTTCATAGGACAGGAACAGAGAGAAAGGTATGCTCAGTGGGGAGGTAGGAGAGATTTCAGATGCCTATCAGATGTGGAAGTAGAGAATGGACCCAGGCATTTGCATATGTGAACTTTAGTTGAGAGGAAAGGTTCAGACAAGAGTTACAAATGTGGGAGTCATTATCTTATAGAGGGTGTTTAAAGCAATGAGAGAAAGTTGGTTATAAAGTAATTAAAATATGTAATTTATTATGTAGTGGTAGTATAGGCTGAGTATCCCTTATCTGAAATGCTTGGAACCAGAAATGTTTAAGATTTCAGAGTTTCAGATTTTGGAATATTTGCATATACTTTACTGGTCGAGTATATCTAATTTAAAATTTCAGATTAGGGATGCTCAACATATATATAATGGAATAAATATGATTAAGGGACTAGTTTTCAAATTTTGTTCCAATGCTGCCATCTTGTGGTCATTCAATTTTACTTTCTTTAAATTGTTTCTTTAGCAGTGTTCAATAAATTCTAGTGTTCTATAGCAAAGTAGTAAGACTATAGTTAACAATATGTTGTATATTAAAAATAGCTAGAAGAGCCAGGCATGGTGGCACATGCCTGTAATCACAGTGCTTGGGAGGGTGAGACAGGAGGACTGCAGTTTCAAGGACAGCCTCAGTAACATAATGTGATTCTCAGCAATCTACCGAGAGCCTGTTTCAAAACAAAAAATAAAATAGGGCTGGAGGTGTAACTCAGAAGTAGAATACCCCTGGGTTCAATCCCTAGTACCAAAAAAATTGCTAGAATACAGAATTTTTATTGTTCTCACCCCAAAGAAACAATAAATTTTTGAGGTAATGGATATACTACTCAAATTTGATCATTATACATTGCATATATGTATATATATCAAAACATCACACTGTACCCCATAAATATGCACATTATGTGTCAATTAAAAATGAAAAATGAGGGAGGGTGACAAAGCTCAGTGCTGGAGCACCTGCCACGCATGCCACAAGGCCCTGGGTTAGATCCCTAGCATGACAAAAAATAAATGTGAAAAATTAGATTATATACTTTAAAACTAACCATTAATATTAACTGAATTATAAAGCTAATTTATCTTTTCAATACTGGCTTCTTTTCTTTTAAATGTGAAGTACCCGATATGTCTATATATGAGTTTCAAAGTATTTTAATATTTGTTGTATTAACAAGGTACAATAGGGCAAGTATTTTCTGGTGGAAAAAAATAAAAGGTTTGGGTAACTTGCTGATGGTCTTTACACACATGGCTGACACCTCTCACACCCCTCACTTCTTTGACTTTCTCCTGAGGGCCATGGCTGTCCCTCAGCCGTGCTCTCTTAGAAGAATGGCTTCTGACTACAACACAGGTAAAACTACTTAGGATTGCCGTCAAGCTGCCGGCAAGAATTACACTTTATGTTCATTTTTATTATTCAGAGATGTAATCATGTCCTTTATGTAAAAAATGAAAGTGAAACAACTTCATTTCCTAAGGTTCATTGTTCCTAAGAACTGTGAAGCTGACTTTCTTAAAACAGGAAAGAATTATTTATAAATCTTTAGGTTTAAAGTCACTTTTAACATGTAATGCTTGGTAAGATAAGTTAATTAGCTTTACTTAAGGAGTGTATAGTAGCTGCTCAAAGGCATTTTGAACAAATGTGCTTTGACCAGAATTATGAGCTGGTGAAAGTGGATTTATGGCTCTCTTATATGAAGTATAATATCTGCTAAAGTTCAGATATAATCTGTGAAGCACAAAGAAAATTTCACTTTCAGCAGCCACAATAAAGGCGAAAAATCTTTTCCCTTAACAATTAATAAGTAGATATTTAAGTAAAAGCAACGTATTTGATATATTTTTTGTTTTTTCATATCACTGGATATAAAACTCAGGAAAGGATCTGGAGTGTTTATTTAAACAATGGCAACAACTACTTCAGGGCATGGATACTTTGATCTTCTAGAATTCTCTTTTAGAAATTTGCTTGGGTTTTTCTTTTTTGCCTTTTAAAACAATACCCCCAAAATTAGAAACTACAAGCTAACAGAAATAAAAATAAAATTAAATCATCTGCCACCTATAACTAAATATTGTTGTTATTTTGATGTATCTTTCCACATTTCTATAAACATACATGTGTTCTGAAAAATAAAAATGGGATATTTCACAAGTTTTTTTATAACTTTCTTTCACTTCACAGTCCATTTTGAACATCTTTCCATGACAAAATAATATATGACTACATCACCATTTTTAATAACTGTATACTATTCCACATACGGATTTTTGTATCCAAGAACTTAATAATTCTCTTAAATTCTTAAAAAAATACTCACAGCCTTTAGCTCCATATTACCACCCATGTGAAATTCAATAGTTTTTCCCATAATGAATACTCCTTCATTTCCACGCACAATAGCACGCCCATCAACTTTTATATTTAAATCACTGGTAGCATTGCTGGTAATCTAAAAATTAAAAAAAAGAAGTACTGAAAAGGGTTTCTAAATTAATGTGAGAATTATTGCCATATAGAAATAGGAGTTTCAACCATAAGATAAGAAAGGAACTCTTATAGATAGGGAAATTGATATAAAGAAAGGACTAAAAAATGCTCACACAAGCGAGATAATGACAGACCTAGAACTAATCCTTTCCAATTTTCAGGAAAACACTCTTTCATAGCACTATGAAAAGTAAAACTCTCCACTTGATAGCTTTAGACAACAATTGTCTATGAGTAAGTGAAGAAAACAAACCGTACCCTTTCAGTAGATGCCTTTTGAACGTTCAAGCTTTTCACTCCACTCGGCAAGTGAAACTCATGCGTTTCATAGTCTGTGCTGAATAAGACATGTTGAGTCCTTGGGTCGAAAAACTGCATACCAATGTCGCTTGTAATAGAAGTTTTGTTCTTCTCTACACTGAGCTTTGTTGTCCCTTGCTGAAAAACAATCTTCAGAAAAACACTTTATTGTGAATACATTTTCAAAGAATACTGCAGCCAAACTCATGAAAAAACATTTAAAAGAAAAAAAACACTAGCCAGGTGTGGTGGTACACACCTGTAATCCCATACTTGGGAGGCTGAGACAGGAGGATAACAGGTTCGAGACCAGCCTCAGCAACTTAATGAGACTCTCAACAACCTAATGAGACTCTTTCAAAATACCCAGTACCAAAACAAACAAACACTACTAGAAAATGTTAGTTTTAAAAACTACAATAATGAACTAACTTCATATACTTTCAATTGCACCTGTCCTGCCTCCACTCACGGGAGAAGAATTCTTTAAAATAAAATCTCATGCTGGGTGTGGTGGCGCATGCTTGTAATCCCAGTACTCGGGAGGCTGAGACAGGAGGATCGCAGGTTTGCGGCCAGTCTCAGCTACTTAGTGAGGCTCTCAGCAACTTAATGAGACCCTGTTTCAAAATAAAGAATAAACAAAATAGGGCTGAGGGTGTAGCTTGGGGTAGAATGCCCCTGGGCTCAATCCCCAGTACCCCCCCCAAATCTTATACGTTTAGTTGCTTATATGGCTCTACACAAACGCACAGGCCACAGGGAACATGGCTCTTGGCCTGAGATAGCGAGGAAGGAGGCAAGAATGCTTTCTTGAAGTCCCACTCAGTTAAAAGCCCATGTTATTAGCGGCTACTTGGTAATGGCTTGCCAATGAGCAGTGGCGCATTCTCTTCCAGATCCCCAGAAAACACTAGGAAGGTGGTTTCTTAATGGCTTCCTCATATGGAGAAAAAAAGAGTAACCTGTCCTCATACTAACTACGTTTGTCAGTGCTACCACTGAGCGAAACCTAGAATATTAAGAAAGCACCTAACTTTAATAGATTATAAGGCCAACATTAAGACCATTATTGAGTATTATTTATAAATATAATGTTTATGAATAAAATATTCATAAATGTATTTATGAATATAATGAATATATTAATTTTCTCTAAAAGAAGATATTCATTTCCTGAATCAATTCTAGGTTTTTAAAAAAATTGGTGTGTGTGTGTGTGTGTGTGTGTGTGTGTTGTGGTGTGCTGGGGACTGAACTCAGGGGCATTCTACCTCTGAGCTATTCCCCCAGCCCTATTTTATTTTTTTGAAATGGTATCACTAAGTTGAAGAGGGCCTCACTAAGTTGCTGAGGCTGGCGGTGAACCTGTGATCCTCCTGTCTCAGCATCCTAAGTACTAGGATTACAGGTATGTGCCACCATGCCTGGCTTAGAATCCTTCTTTAACACTACTCTCCCTTTCACACCACATTTGAGTTACTGTGGGGACTTACAGGCTGGTTGTTGCCAGTGATGACCAAATTTTCATTTCGCCTTCCTCCTACTGTGCTTTTATAAAGAGGATGTATAACTCCCATATCAGATACTTGCTTAAATCGAAGCAGACCACTTTCATGAAACTCCAGGCTATCACAGCCGTTTGGTCCAATGCGAATCACGGCCCAGATAACGAGTGTCATCTGAAAAAGAGCACAGTCCCCAGTTAACAGGCAGCGTACAGCTGACACACCTGGAAAACAGACAGAAGGGATCCTTGCCAAAATATTAAAGACTTCCTAAAAGGCTTAATCAGCGACATGAACATATCAATTGGTTTTCTACTTATAAACAAAATTAATTATATTATCAAAGCATAAACATGCAAATAGCTAAATCAAAATATATTAAAAGGTCTATAATAAAAAAAGAGCAGTCTCTTATTTCTTCTACTCTTTCCATGTCTCATTCCCCAGGCAAAATCACTTTTAACAATTTCAGCTATTTGTTCTAGAATTTATCTCCATATTTCTAAATAATACATGCATGCTATTATTCATTTATCAATTTAGGTTTTATCTATTAATTTTCTATTTTAGTAGATAAAAATTTTAGTTTATTTCTACCTCTTTTCCCTCTAATTCCAATCTCAAGTTTTAGTTAAATCTGTATTTTCAGTATTAAAAACATGTTAACATTGTTCACTGCTAAACCAAGTATTGTATTATGATGGCAGTTTTTTTCTTGTACTTATTTTCTTTAATTTGCTTAAAAATATATTTTTTTTTCTGGTACTGGGGGTTGAACACTGAGGCTTTCTACCTCTGAGCTACATTCCCGGCCCTATTTTATTTTTTATTTTGAAACAGGGTCTCATTAAGTTGCTGGGGCTGGCCTTGAACCTGTGATCCTCCTGTCTCAGCCTTCCAAGTACTGGGATTACAAGCATGCACCAATACTCTTGGTTGATTTATTTATTTATTTACTGTACTGGGGATTGAACCCAGGAGCATTCTACCTCTGAGATTTACCCCAGCCCTTTTTATTTTGAAACAGAGTCTTGTTAAACTGCTGAGGCGGGCCTCAAACTTGCAATCCTCCTGTCTCAGTCTCCCAAGTACTGGGATTAGAGGGGCGCATCACCATGCACAGCTAGCTTCTTTGAAAATTTAAGCAAGTCTGAAGCCCTCCAATATTTATGTAAATCTCTCAATAAAATGTTCTGTAAATCCAAGCTTCTCAGATAATGTATTAGTTTTATTTTTCTCTCCCAGAAAATCTCTCTGGAACCCTATCTTCCGGCTCCAATCTGGACTGGTTAGTCTCTGGCCTCCTGCACGGCTATAACTGAACTTTTACTTTCACGCTGGAACTTCCTTTGGTTTTTCTCCAATATTAGATACCCAGTTTCCTTGTCTTCATCTCTGTTCAGTGCTTTCTTTTGGTAGAGCAGTGGCTTCTTTAGAAACAATGCACAAGAAGTAAAAAAAATTAAAGCGTGTGGTGCGTAGCAAAAATGTCTTTGTAATCTTTGACACTGGCTAGGTATAGATGTGAAATTATTTTACTTCTTAACTTCTAAAGCCACTGCTTTATTGCCTTCTGGTTTCTAATGCTGCCCCCCCCCTTATGGTGCTAGGGAGTGAATTCGTGGCTTTGCACATGCTAGGCAAGCACTCTACAACCAAGATACATCCCAGGCCCCTTTTACAGTACCATGGGATGGGTGTGAGCCAGTTGGCTTGGGCTTAGGATAAACACTGTCTGTATTTTATTTTTGTGGTACTAGGGATTGAACCCAGGGGCACTCTACCACTGAACTACATCCCCAGCCCTTTTTGTTTTTTGTGAGACAGGGCCTTGCTAAGTTGTTCAGGTTGGCCTTGAACTTGCGATCCTCCTGTCTCAGCCTCCTTAGTAGCTAGGATTACAGAGTACACCACAGCACTTGGGCCAACACTGCTTTTGAGAGGTCCCAGCTCACTCTACCTTTGTAGTTTTTATACACAGCCTGTTTTCCCCCCTATTTTCTATCTCTGGAGGATTTTAGGGTGTTTTCATTATTCCTGGTTTTCTTAAATTCACAATAATGGCCTGGATGTGTGTCCTTTTTTGTGCATTATGTGGGACCCAGAAAGGTTGTTTTCAATCAGTTCTAGAAAATTTTCTTAATGTATAACTTTCTTTCCATTGTTTTGTTTCCACTTTCCAAATCTATTAACAAAACACTTCTGAACTGATTCTTCAATTTTGTTGAACATTCTGAAAGCCCTTTTATTTTTCAATATTTATCTATACCTCTCAGTGTATATGTATATTTTTGTGAATTCTTCCTTATTATTTAATCGCTCCTTCTGTGTGTGTGTGGTACTGAGACTGAACCCAGGGGTGTTCTGTCATGGAACACACCTCCAGACCTTTTATTTAATTTTTTTGAGACAGGCTGGCCTCAAACTTGTGATCCCCTAGTCTCAGTCTCCAAGTACTTGGATAATAGGCATACACCACCACACCCAGCTATTTTTGCACCTTTTAAAGGTATGTCATTCTTGTTTCATGGATGCAGTATCTTCTTATTTCTCTGAAGATGTTCACTTTATTTTTGCTTTTTAAGTTTTCTGTCATTCATTGCATTTTCTCCATCTCCCTGAGTTTGAGTTTCTACTTTTCCTGTGGATTGGTTGTTTTGAACTCTATCAGTTTTCAGTTCCTGGAGTTTTCCTTAATAAAAATCTATTGATCCCTGACTCAATGTTCATACTTAACAGTGATTTTGGAAAAAGCCCACAGAGTATTCTCTAAGTGAGGTGGGTCTTGTGACTTACAGGATTCACAATGGGGAGAACAGATGGCTTCTTCCCTGGGACCTGCCAAATGCCACTACAGTCCCATCTTTTCTCTAGGTGCTTAAGTTCTCCACAGAGGCGCCTCTGTCTCTTGTCTGCTCCTGGAGATGAGGATGGGGATGGGGGAGCACAGGGAAGGCAGCCCCAGTGCTTCTGTTTCAGCCTGCCCTGATTTCAGATTGACCCCCACCTCCTCTGTGCAATGCTCTTGGGCAGAAAGGCCTCTGCCTGGTCCTGGGCATCTAGACATACACTAGTTTTGGGTGGGGTTAACTGCTGGCCAGAAGACAGGGGCAGCCTGGGCATTTCACTACTACAGATTTTTCACACAAGTCCTCTGTCAGTTCCTGCTTCTCAAGGTCCTTGTGCTTGCAACTGCTGAGGCTTGTGAGGGTTTAGCAAGGCACCCCCCAACAGGGCCCGCAAGCCTCCCCCCACATGCAAGACCTCCTCCTCTCAGACAAGGAAGGGGCTTGCCATTCCTCCTATTCCTTTCTGTCTTCCTATATTGTGGTTTGGGGCTTCAGTTGTCTTTCACTCTCTTCAAAGATTTTCCTGTTTCTTGACATGGGCACTTTGGGATGAACTTTTTAAAAAAGAGGATAGAAATGTCTTTGTTCTGTCATCATAACCAATAGTCTTAACCAGTAATCTCCAATAAAACAAATGTATATAATAAATTTGGAATATGTGCTCCCAGTAAAGCTGTTTATGGCACCTATTATAAAATGCGCAGTACCAACTCTTGCTGACTTTAGTGAAGAAATAGACACAAATATTTTGCATGTACATAAAATACAAAGGCTGGCTTGAGAGCAATAGAAGTAAAAATAACACAAATCAGATTACTACTTTAGAACTGCTGCAGATCACATTCAGGAGCAGTCCTAGGCAGACCACTCATCACTCTCTGAAAATATCTACACACATTCCAAAGGGTTTCAGAATGAACCTACAGAGTCACGATCTTGATTTAAAAGCCTTCTCTTTTAAAAAGTGATATCTTTGGAAAATGTAGCATACCAGATCCTTGGCACCATAGTGTGAACGAGTCTACCAGATTCTTTCATTCTTGACATCAGGGACTTAGGACTGCAAAATGTAAACCTTTATCGCCATCAAAGGGTTTACATTTTAAAATCTAGCTGAGGAGGCAAGACTAAATGTAGGAAAAGTTAATGAAAACAGAAAGGAATCTATTTTTTAGGAGAGGTGAAGGCAATAAAATCATGGCAAAGTTCTCTTCTGAGTTGATTCTACCCTTATTAAAAGTTAAATCCCTTCAAAAGAAGAGTTCATCAACATTTTTTCTTAAATGAGATTAATATTAGCCTATCAGATTTTTTACACATATAAGCCATTGCGGTTTTAAAGCCCAATAGGTACAGAAAAATAGAAAATAAGGCAGTCCCCAATGAAATTACAGAAACAAAATTCATGGTATCACTATAAAAATATGAAAAATTCCCCACGGTAATTAGAATATTCTGCATCATATACTTACAATTAAATTGATGACAGCCAGGATAAACAAGAGGATAATCACACAGATGGCTAAATTGCCCTTTCTCCCTCTCAATCCCGTTTTATGGAGCCGATCTTCATCAATTGGAATATATCCCGCTTTAAAGTTACTATTGTGCTCTTTATTAACATTCCTCCTCTCCACAGCCTTCTCACGCATGGACTTCTTTACAGGACCATTCGAACTTTGCTAAAAGAAAAATGCAATACAATGGAACAGCTATACACTTTCTTTTTGATGCATTTATTTTATTTATTTACTTTTTTGCAGTACAGGGGATTGAACCCAGGGGGGTACTCCCGGCCCTATTTTTTTATCCTTTATTTTCAAACCGGGTCTCGCGAAGTTGCAGAGGGCCTCACTACATAGCTGAGGCTAGCCGCGAACCCGGATTCTCCGGTCTCCGCTTCCCAAGTACTGGGATTACAAGCGTACGCCACCACGGCCGGCTTGGTGCATTTATTAAGTACAGATTCATAACTAGAGAAGGCTAAACTGGTTACTGATATATTTTCCACTAATAAACTTCAAGTCATGTTGGGTTGTAGGCTCCAAATAAGGACATTACTGTACTTAAAGGGACTGCATAGAACCTTCAGTGTCACTCTTTAATAACATTTCCCTCCCTGCTTTCAATTGTCCTACTATCAATAGTATGTATACCACATTTCTGGGAAGACTTGATATATATATCCTATGATGGGTAATCTTGTTTTCATTATTAATATTTTACACGCAAATATTTTTTTCATTTATATGAAAAGAATTTGGATTGATAAATTTTGCTACCTATAACTCCACTGACTAAAGCTAACATTATCCTAGACCAGCAATCTTCAAAGGGTGGACTTGGCAGTCATGTGTGTGTGTTACATGTGTGTTACATGTGTGTATGTATGTGTGGTGGTGGGGGTGTCAACTGAATCCTTTCAAGGGTCTGGGAATGTCAGGCACACTTTCAAAATAACACTAGGATGTTACTTCCATTTTTTTCCTCTGCTCCTCTTTGGAATAGACAATGGCGTTTCCAGAGGCTGTGACCATATGTGATGGCATCATCACTCAAAGATATAATGGAGTGTTTGCTTATCTTTTCCTGTGTTTTCAAACTTTCTCAGCTTTGATTTCTAATATAGTAATCATCAGTGGATGTAACCCACATAAACAAAAGTTCTTTGGGATCCCCAGTAATTTTTGAGAGTGTAAAGAGAATCTGAGACCCCAAAATTTGAGAATCAATGACCTAGACTATGGTTGAATGACATATTAGGTAATAAATCCTATTTAACATGAGCACAAAAGGAATGGAAGAAATGAATTCTGCTCAACTTACATATCTTTTAGAACTCTGAGAAAACTTATTGAACAGGTATATATTAAGCATTTCATCTTAAACATTAGTACCATATAGAGAGACACAAGAGTCATATAGAACAGGATCCCTGTCACAGACCTGACTTGTACACATGAAATGGATAACAAAGCAGTAAAGCACTCTGTGTACCAGGTGCCCACATCAACAGCACAGGCAGCACGCGCTAGAGTTCAAAGGGGACAGCCAGGACCACCTGGAGTTGTTAGGGAAAGGAGAGGAGTAGGCGGGTCAGATCTGGCCATGCTGGCAGAATAAAGTGCACATGGCATGTGCACACGTGTGTGGCGGGGTTGTAGATTCTTGGGACTTAAAATTCACATAACAAAATTAACTCTTTAAAAATACACTGAGCCGGGCGTGGTGGCGCACGCTTGTAATCCCAATTTGGGAGGCTGGGACAGGAGGATCCGGGTTCGTGGCCAGCCTCAGCTACTAAGTGAGATCCTGTTTCAAAATAAAGAATAAAAAATAGGGCTGGGGCTGTAGTAGAATGCCCCTGGGTTCAATCCCCAGTACCACAAAAAAAAAAAAAAAAGACTCAGGACCAGGTGACTGACTGGATGTGTGACACAGAGGAGTCTAAGATGACTCTCAAGCAGGATGGCTACATACTTTGTGGAGTCCAGAATGAAAAAAAGAAACAGAAAATCAAGGGTCCTTGTTCAAATATCAAGTCCAGGACAGCAGATTATTAAACCAAATGTGGGTTTCTTCTCGGCTCCCTTCAGCCAGCCTGCTCCTAAGTTTCTGGCTAGGTTAACCATGTGCGTGGATGGTTGTGACTCTTTTGATAATATGCAGTCCAATTTTGAACATTTTTGAGCTTGAGGTCCTCAGAGAAAACTCGGTTAAGTTCAAGGCTAGCGATATAAATGCATACATTTGAAGTGGAGACTGAAGGATGGATCACATTGCCCAGCTTATGTGTAAAGAAGGAGAAGAGACTGGAGACTCTCAGGAGCATCGATAAGTATCATATAGATGGAAACAGAATCTTCTAAAACAAATTAGGAAAGCTAAAAAATTTGTAAGAAGCTAACAAATTAGGAAAGAAGTCATGAAAGCCAAGGAATAATTTCAATCTCAACAATTCCAAGCTTTCTTTCTTTCATTTTATTGTTATAAACCTGCAGTTTGCCTATTGTCTTTAGCTGGTTTTTCTGCATTTATTTGGCAGTTTGACTTAAAGCTCTTTTAAGCAGATTTCATGTTTACTTTTTTTCTGTCCCTTAAAATGAGTTCTCCAGGAACAGATAGGAACAGGTTTCTAAAAAGTTAATCACCCGAGCTGGTTGTGCTGGTGCACGCCTGCAATCCCAGTACTTGGGAGCTGAGACAGGAGGATCACAGGTTGGAGGACAGCCTCAATAATGTAGTGAGTCTCTCAGCAACCTAAGGGAGACCCTGTTTCAAAACAAAACAAACAAAACAAACAAACAAACAAATAAATAAAAGGGGTGGTGTAAAGTGCCCCTGGGTTCAATCCCCAGTACCACCCCCTCAAAAAAAGTTAATCACCTAAAAAAACCTTTCCAAAGGTCAGAGTGTTGGCAACTTCATTAATTTTTTTCCAACAATGTTGACAAATGAGACTTTTTCAAAAGAAACGGTCATATGTTATTTTTAAAGGGAAACAACAGGTGAGAAGTGACTATGAAAATTATCACCTTAGCAACTGTATGTATACATATGCATGCACACATATTCCACACACATATGCATGCTTAAGTGTGCCAAAGTATAGGCTGCTTGGGAAGGAGCCTGCTAACTATTGTAAGTTACAAGTTCACAATGCATTTTTAAAAAGTGATTTTAAACCCACTGGAGAGGAGACAGTTTTATACCGGTGACTAAATCTCCAAAAACCAAACTGGGAGGAGAACGCTGGCATGTCTGCAGATCGGGGATGGCAGAAACAAGATGTGGCCACAGTGTGACACCCAGGCAACAGCTGACCATGTCTTGGCTGGTGTCCGGGGAGCCTCGGGCTGGGGCCCAGGTTATTTTTATCCGCATCTTTGCTGGCGGCCAAGCAGGGCATGTCCCGGAGTAGGTTCTGCTCCGGCACGGTCGCCTCTCGGCCCCTCAGGACGGGTCTCCTCGCTGCCTCCAAGGGACAGCCAGGCCAGGCCGAGGCTGCGGCGGGCTCCCCTCCCTAGCCAGGGAGCCAGCCAGGGAGCCAGCCCGGGGTCCCGCCCGGCCTCCGCCAGCAGCATCCCGGCCGCGGACAGCTCCTCCGCCCCGCCCCGGCCCGGCCCGGCCCGGCCCGCGCTCCCCGCCCGCCCGCCAGCCCGCCGGTCCCGCCGCCCGACCGCCACAGGCCGCGGCCTCCCCGTTCCTCTAGCCCCGGGACGAACACGGCGGGGCGCACAGACCTGCTCGGCCGAGGCCGCCGCCGCCGCTGCCGCCATCTTCCCGCCGCCGCACTCCCCGCCCGCCCGGCCCGCCGCACCCGCCGCCTCTGCGCCTGCGCCCCGTTCACC